>CM075810.1:4906472-5080020 GCA_037975025.1 Excoecaria agallocha
CTTTAAAATACAAAAAATAAACAGATAAATTCTATTATTTTCTCAACAACGGTGCCAAAAACTTGATCGGTATCTAGTAAGTGTACTAAATTGGCTAGTAATATAGAAAAATAAGATTAAAATCCTGAATATCAAACCCAAAGGAACTAGTGTACTAAATTCTATTATTCTAGAATGAAACTATGTGTAAAGAGTAAAAGGAAACCCAAAAGTTATAATGATGAAGATTCAACTAAAATAAAAACAAAAACTTAAATAACTAAAGTGGCACAACTAATGCAATTAAACAGAAACTTGGACAAATAAAAAAAAACTTAAATAAAGCAATTAATGTAATTTGGTAAAAATCAATAATCAATGACACTTTTGCTAAAGGACTATCCCCCTCAACTTCTAATGCATATAACTTAGTTAAACATAATACAAGTGATTATAGAAAAATGGTACTAAACTCAAATAACTTATTCAGAATATCTTTTTAAGCATCAAACTCTCTGATTAGGAACAATTCAATACTTAGCATAAACTCTTGTTATGAACTCCTAAATATTCATCAGATCCTTTTCTCAAGAGATCTCACTTCAATCTATTCTTACTTTAACTTTTCTTAGCCTTAAATCAACTAAAATTAACACACAATTATCTAATATTCCATAACACAATCATACATCAAATTTAGTGAATTTAAACTAACAACATGCATATCCTAAGCCAATATTGCATTTGATAACCAATAATTATCTTAATACATCAATAATCAAATCAAACAAAACTTAAGATAAGGAATTGCATAGGAAATAAGAAATAATCAACTTGCATTCAACTGAAGATCAAATTAAGTCATTATATATAGAAATATGAGGTTTCATGCTCCTTCAACAAAAGAAAAAGAAAACTACTCACTCATTGTCTTTAAACATAAAGAAAAACGTAAATAAAGATACAAACACATTAGATTAAGAATGCCCCTTTTGAAGTCTTCTTAGAACTTGCAATTGCAGCCTTCAAAAATTTTCTATATTTGCCTCTTGAAACTAGGTTAAAACTCAACATAAAACTAAAAACTAAGACTAACCTAAAAAATCTTCATCCTCCCTTAAAATGTAATTTTTTTTCCTTTTATATCTAATGTTTTAGGTCTTCTTTTAGACTTGCAAAAGAAAAAACTTTGGTAGCTTTAAACTTCATATTTCAACATGACAACATAATTTCATCATAACTCAACTTCCCTTGCTCTGTAGAGTAAGAACCTCACTCCACCGAGTAGCCTTCTTTGCACTGTGTCCCTTCACATGCTCGGTAGATGAAGATATCACTCCATCAAGTAGCCCTGTTCCTTTTTTTTTTCCTTTTTAGGTGACTTGGTAGAGTAGGAAACTACTCTACCGAGTGACTTTCCTCTGGGTCCTATCTTTAATGCCTCACTCAGTAGAGTTGGAAACTACTCCACCGAGTGACTTTCCTCTGGATCCTATCTTTAATGCCTCACTCAGTAGAGTTGGAAACTACTCCACCGAGTGACTAAGCTTTGGACTACACAATGAAGTTTTGCTTCTTTAAAATCCTATAAATGTTGAATTTCCGCAATTGCCATTGTAATTCTTCTTTTTCTTCAATTACACACCTCAAAACATCAAATTAAACAATTAATCTCCTAAAATACTAACTTAAGAAATTAAAAACTTAATTAACTAAATAAATACTAAATTAACATAATAGACACATTAAAAGCACACTAATAAGATAATATAATTTGCAATTATCAGTGATGGCAATGGTGGTAGTAAAAGTTGGGGAGACGTTGGTGACAGTGACAGCGACAGCGATGGTGATGGCGGCAGGAAGAGACACTCTATAACATAGGTCCTTGTCCAGTGGACCAACCTACACTCTAAGGAGACCACGTGGGAAGACATCTCCTTTCTCAGCTCCCAATTTCCTAAGCCGCACCTTAAGGACAAGGTGGCTCAAAAAGGCAAGGATATTGTTATGATCAAAGAGGAAGAGCCCAATGAACCCAACCCAAATACAGAGGAGGTCCAAGAAGTCGTACAAGCGAAGCAGCAACTGAATGGTGGCCCACAATGAAGATCCAATTCAAAAATAAATGGGGAGTTGATGACTTACAGGTTGTGCAGCTTTTGAAGTAAGCTGGGTTGGGGAAATTGCATTTGCTTCTTCAGTCTTTTTTTTGCTCTTAACGTTTCCTTCTGTTTACTTCATTTTTCTGTTGAATTAGTTATGGAATTAGTAAGAGAATCTTGTAGGGATTGTACAAGTTGTATTTGCGGGAAGTTAGGAATAGCAGCAGCTACATATTGCTATCCCATTCATTGTAAATTCTCGAGCTGGAAAAATGAATACAAATCCCTCTCTGTAGCCTTAATAATTCTCTCAATTTTGTATCTCTCTCCTTCTCTAAATTTTGTTCTTATTTCTCTCAAAAAAACTCAAATCGTTATAGGAATCCAGCAACTAAACTACACAAAACTACCTACATTCTGGGAACAGTATTGTTATGGTTGGGGCTATTGTCATTGTAATGGATTCAGGTACAACGTTATCAGCGACTAAAAGCTTGTCTGGATAGAAAGGAAGTGCTCCGGTAAAGCTGGATTTGATGTTATTGTTTATAATCTGAAAAATAATTCAACAATAACTAGAGATTGCAATTTTGCACTGGATGGCCTTGGAAGGCTATAGCAGTATGAATCATATGATTGTTGGGTTGGAGGTTTGTGGTGAGAGTTTTTGGGCTGTTCCAGCTACTGATGAATGGACACAACCTTTATAAATAGACGCATTAGCTAGGGATATTGGATGAATTGCTGACTGTGAACTCTTGAGACAGATTGATAGCGGATTTGAGAAATGGATAATGAAAGAGTATTGTGTCAAGAAATTCTAAGACAAGTTCATGGTTTCTAAGATAAAACAATTATGTTATTCAAAGATGGCTGGTAATGAATGAAGCTCATGGTTTCTTGGATAAAACCATTATATAAAGATGGATGATGAGGTTTCATTGGTGATATATGGCAAATCCTTTCACTACTGTGACGGTGTCTATTATGTTGTCTTGCATGGCTTACGATTTATGAGACTTGACAAGGTTAGGGTTCGTACTACATGTTCTTATTTAAGGACCCTTGTTTCTCTCCTATGGGCATGAGCACCTTGAAGAGACAGAGGATACAAAAGAGTAGTACTGATTGAAGAAAATTAGAATAAGAGAGTGCAATTTTATATTCAAATTATATGGATTACATATAATTTTAATTCTCTTTCTATTTATTATCTTCATTCTGCTGGCTTGTGTATGAATTACAATTTTAAGAGAAAATAAGAAACTTTTAAGAAATAAATATTCAATTCCGAGTATAATTTTAAGGTGTACAGATACAAAAAGAGAAATGTAGTACATAATTTTTTTTTAACAAAAAAAATACATAAAAATATAAAAAAATATTTCAAAAATTATTTGACCAAATTTCAAAAAAAAAAATATTAAAAATCCTTATTGGCATATGCCACGTCACCTATCTCATTTAACTGTATGGCATATTGAAAATCGACAACCATTTTATGTTGTAGGTTAAGGTGGCAACCAATAAGGATTTTCCACAAGGATTTTTTAAAAATTTAGCTAAAATGGCTTTTTGAAACATTTTTCTAAAATCAGATATTTTTTTTCATTAAAAAAAATATTTGGGCAAAAGTAGAAAGTTAATAAGTAAAACTAACCTACAAAAAGAATAACTTTGCTTCTGCTAACAAGTTAAACTTAATTGACTAATTAATTTTTGAATATTCGGTGTCAATATGTAATAAAAAGATTATGTAACCTACAATGCTTTTCTCCTGCACTAATTAGAACATAAAACTCAACAGTAAACTAATTTTTCCATATTAGTACATCTCAAACAGCAACAATAATGCACAAACAAACCAACAATTTGTAATAAAATGAAATCAATCACCTTTGTCGTCTTATGGAAGAAAGTATGTATTGGTAAATAATGCTCATAAAATATTAAAAGTCTGTTTATTCACAAAAAACTACTTCAATTTTTCAAAAAAATTTTCACAAAAAATAAAAAAACAGATATCATATTTATTTTGATCAATTTTCTAAAATAAAAAATAAATTTTACATTTTTTTAAAATAAATAAAAAAAGTAGAAAACTAATATATATATATATATATATACTTTAGTTTTTTATTTGTTGATAAATGAACGAATTTTTTATATTTTTACGAAAAATAAATACTTTAATTTTTAAAAAAAATAGAAAAAAAATAAAAAATTATTTTCTTTAAATAAACTAACCCTAGGTTTCCAAAAAGCTGTGAACATAACATATGGATTCCCCGCCTTAAGCCAACTAACTCTCTGCAAAATATAATGTACCCAAAAATAAAAAAGATCAGCCTCCCATGCCCAAATGAATACCATCTATCGAAACTTTCCCGTATATGTTCTAATTTTATAAAAAAAAAAAGGAATTAAATTTGAAAAAGAGAAGATTTTATTACAGTTCCATTCTTCTTGATTATCCAAAACTATTATACAATGTGGATGCACTAAAGAGATCACTAAGAGAAACTCCACTGACCTTGAGTATCATTTTCATGAATAAGCTTGTTCAAAAGACTAGTCAACAGGGCATCGCTTCTCTCAGCTCTGCTTTCTTCTCTTATCCGCCTCTGTTCTTCCCCCTCCCGCCAAGCTTGCTCGGCCATTAATCTCTCTCTCTCTATTTTTTCCATCGACTGTCGCCATTCCTGCTCATGAGCACGACTTTTCATCATCTCCCTCCACTCCATCTCCATTCGCTGTTGCTGCTGGAAGAACTCCTTAAGCATTTCCTGAATACCACCAATATCAGAACTTGTCGTACTGGTTGCTCTCGTGGACATCTCTGCTGGAATTTTTTCAACTTTCCTCTTCCGAGAGTTTATTCTAGTTGGCCTTTCTCCTCCACTGACATCTTCATCCTCATCTTCATCTTCCGAGAGTTCATCTAAGGATCCACACCCTCTCTTCACCCTTTTATTTCTCTGGATAGTAACTGTCTCAGATTCAACAAGCAGTCGCTGCATGGTCTTTGCTCTTTCAGTAAATACTGCATGTAGTTCCTCGAAAAATGGGCAATGCAAGCCATTTTCAGGATCAGATGTCTCCTTGCCCTGTTAAATTGATGAAAACAATATTGTTTTGTCAAGAAAGCATATAATGGTAGATACAATAATGGAACAGCACAAAGAACATATATACAAGGAATTAAATTCACTTTATAAGATGAAAACCTGATAACTATTCTTCATTATAAAACTGTAACTTCCACTCATTAAATATAGAGAGAAAGACAACTTCTAAAGTGATGATATTCAGAATTTCCATTCACAGACTTTCACCTCTACAAAGCAAGAATCTTCCTTTCAAGGTACAATAGTATCAATTTCAAGCTGCTTACATCTTTTAAGCCAACATGAGAACTTTTAATTTATTATTTTTTTTAATTCTTCCATTCCCGTAAATTCACTTATTTTTCCTTGGATGTATAATGATGCGGTTCAAAAGTTGAATTCTTTCTCTTGCATAAATGGCAAGCTGGGGTTGTATTTGCCTATAAATTTATAGCTAAGCATTGTCTATTATTCAAAATATTCAACAGTACAGTTAAAGAAAACAGCTTTGGAGACTTATCTCAAAATTAGGTTTTGAGTTGGTAAAAACTATCCAAATAACAATAAGGAATTATACTTCATAATTAAGAAAAAAAAAATCCTCAATATATTCAAATTCAAATCCCTATCCATACAAAGCACTTGAAAACCACAAGAATTTCAGTTTGTAAACAAAAAATTAACGGTACCTTGTAACGATTGACGAGATTTTTCCACTTACACTTACACTGATCAGGGGTTCTACGATATCCTCTTTCTCTCATCTTCGAGCTCACGACCTCCCAAAGCGCCTTATTCCTCTTCGTCACAGTGAAATCTCCCTCCAGCACTGCCCTAATCCTAATCAAGTCCTTTGTTGCTTCTTCCGCCCACTGTAGCTGTTGCTGCTGCTGTGAAATCCTCTCCGTCGACACCGACGGCGAGATCTCCGCCGTTTGGCTCCGCATAGTTGACGCTGCCTTCATGGGTATCGGCCGGAAAGAATCACCGTTCCCTCCACAAAACATTTCATGCGCCAGCTTGCTAGGTTTATTTCCCCCGGAATGTGCGTTTGAACCATTTTAAACCATGGACAGAGGAGGAAAATAAAAATGAAAAATAAACATTAATGTAAAAGAGTCAAAAGGTCAATATTTTTTTATATATAAAGATAAAACAGATGGGCAGTATTTTGAGACTTTTTTATAAATAATATTTTTTGAAAAAAAATTTAGAAAAGTGAGATGTGTCAGAAATTATTTAGTGAAATTGGAGTGTTTTTTTAAACACGCAGTAAAATATTCCGTTATAGTGTCGGAGCACGTTTTGCGATGGTGGGGTCCACTCGACTGACGACGCAACACGTGGTTGCGTCATCAGGAGTGCCGTTGAACGTGCGCTACGTGTCGCGCGTTCGTTGATGACGCAGCAACTGGTTGCGTTGTCGTTCGTGCAGGCGGCCCCCCTCTCGCTTCTCGACACGTGTCGCTCCCCCATTGATGATGAAGTAGGATGCTGCGTTCTCAGAATTCTGCCTCCCTATAAATTCAGTCAATTGAATACTTTATGCCCATGTATTTTCTTCGATAAGTAAGAAGTATGATCCAAATTTTCTAGTTGAAATATAATAATATATTTTCTTAAAAATTTTTACTACAATATTATTAAATTTTAAAGATCGATTGGTGGTACAAGTATTTTATTTTAATCGACTTTTGTTAGTTTAATTTATTAATGATAGGTGTAATATAATATTATTAATATATTTTGTAATTTATTTATTTGTAAACAGAATATAATTGTCAGATCGACAGTAACAAGATTGCACAGATTATAATAATCGATTACAGGTATTTATTTAATTTGAATGTACTTTTTATTGTCATATTTGTTAACATGTCATTTGATAAATGTAAAAGAATATTTACTAATGCTATAAATTATCAATAATGTGTTTATTAATTAATATGTTAATGATTGTTAGACTATTATATCAATGTAAATTTTAAATTATTTGTTGGTTAACAGAAATTAATTGAGAGATTGAAATCGCAGCTATTGCAGTCATTGATTAGAAATATTTTTTTTAATTTAGTGTAATTTTATTATCATATATAGTAGTATAAAAGTTGATAAAATTGACAGTCAATAATTAAAAAGGCAAAGAATTGAGATGTTCATGACTTTGCTATTGAGTATAAAATTTTAGGAGAAAATAGTAATTAAAGTAGACATGGTAGACAAATAATGTTTAATAAATTAAAATTAATGTAAATAAAAATTTGATATGAAAATTAATTCTATAATTTAATTATTTTTTTTACTTATAGGTAGGTGAAAAATGTCATCATATATTGAAATTTATTTGAACACGGGAGGGGACATCAGTTATGAAACTGCAGGATTTGAATATGACATATCAGCACCGAATGTCATCACAAGGAGATTAACACTTAAAAACAAGCCAACTCTTGCTGAACTGCGCCATAAAATCCATGTTAAAATGGGTTTAGGCATGAATGACGTGATTTTGAGAATTATATACAAGATTCCGGTGTATAATGGAGAATCGTTATGTTGGATGGCGGTAGACTTAGCTGATGATGATGACATAGATGCAATATATGACAATTTAAAGAGATATGAACATTATACATTGGTGAAATTAATCATTTTAGTAGTTGGATCCAGTCAACCAAGAAATCGTAACGATTATCAGATTGCACATGAAAGCTTTCAAATGGAAAATACAGGGACACCTCAACAAGTGTACGTTAATGATATTGGTCCCAGTCAGCCGGGGCAGTCAGTAAGTCGATAAGACATTGAAATATTTTCTCAATTTAGGGGAGATAATATTTCAAGTCAGGCGAGACAATCTCAACGTCGACGGGATGGTGACTTGATTGGAAGGAAATTATCAATCGATTCTGGAGCAGATCATATACGAACGCAAGCAAGCCAAATTCCTGATGTATATACAAGGAAATCTCGTCCATCGTTAAGTTGAAGGATGGGTAATTTTCTAAGTAAATCCATCTTCGGACGTAGATTAGGAAGTAATTTACCTGATAGAAATATTTCATTTGGGACACTTGCTCAGTCGGGATAGAGTTGTGATCGTAACAGCCATCGATATTCTGTATCTCATATTCCAGAAGTCAGAAGGCGGAGTGTTGAAGCCCAAGCCACAAATGACAGACATAGAAGATCTATTTCACATATTGAAGATGTCAATCAAATTTGTTTTATGTTACAGTCTGAAGATGTCAATCAGCAATGGCAATTTGCCTATAAGAGAGATGGTGATTTGCTTGAAGATGGCATATTTGGCGGCACCAACACAGTTTGTGAAAATGAAGAAACCATTAACTTAAGTGAAGACGATGATTTTGTTGATGTTATAGTTAATAATAACTATCTATCGCCTAATGATGACCCAGAAGACGAAAATGCCGATATGAATGGAGAAAGTGATAGCTCAGAAGAAACTGGTGATAGCAATGAGTCTGAACATACAATAGATGCCAGTCCATTAGCATTAATGCACCAAACTAGTGAGCCCGAAGAAGGTATTTTTACATTTTCATCGGAGCATCATTATAATTTTGACTTCGAAGCTTCCCAGGTAGATATATCAGAAGGTGTGAACTTTAATACTTGGGATGGAATGTCTAAGTTATCCACTGGCCTTGTGTTCAGTAATAAGGATGAAGTGAAATCTGCTGTCAAAAAATACTCAATAACGAGGAATGTTGATTTTAGAGTGGTTGAGTCGAAGCCAAAATACTCGGTTGTAAAGTGTGCACAGTCTAATAGCGGATGCATATAGAGATTAAGGGCAGCAACGAAGGGCTTAAATCCATTGTGGATTATCACCAGGTATAAAGGGCCACACTCATGTCCGGGTAGAAATCTTTCTATGGATCATAAATAGTTAGGATCTGAAATTATTCGAAATTCCATAGTGGGTATGGTAAGTAAAAATTTTACACTGGTTGTTGATGTTATTATTGCTGCTATTAAACAGCAATTTAATTATGATGTATCATATAGTAAGGCCCGATATAGAAAGATGAGAGCGTTGAAATCTATTTTTGGAGGTTATGTTGAATCATTTGAGAGGTTACCGGGGTTCTTACTTGCTTTACAAAAGTACAATCCCGAGACAGTTTATGAACTTAATTTATAGGATACAGAAAATCCAAGGGTTAAGCAGTTTCGACGGGTATTTTGGAGTTTTAAACCTGTGATTGATGGGTTCAGTCATTGCAAGCCTATTCTATTGATTGATGGCACATTTTTTACAGGAAAATTCTAGCAGACTCTTTTGATAGCAAGTTCTGTTGATGGTAATGACATGTTATTTTCAGTTGCATTTGCGATTGTGGAGTCTGAGAATAAATCAAGCTGGGCATGGTTTATGACAATGATTAGAAAGCATGTAACTCAGCAAATCGGTATTACCGTCATATCGGATAGACACGCTGGGATAATGGCTGTATTTCGTGATGAAACAAGTGGTTGGAAGGAACCTTTGAGTACATATTTTGTTTGCGACATTTTGTAAGCAATTACAATACGCTCTGTGCATAAACGTTGTATGGTGGTGCATCTCCTTCAGATAAACTGACATTCAAATCAACATTAAAAGTAGAAGGTTCTGCTTCATATGGCTTCGCTTCAAATGTAGGTGCAGCTCTAGAAGGCCCTGCGCCATAATCATAACATCTATCTTGATCAGAAGGCACACCTCCAGAAGGCCAAAAAGAAGGCACACTGAAAGAGCTCGAAGTGTCGTCCTGAATATATGGCCAGTGCATAGGTGGGGGTACTTGATGCACTCTTGGATCAATAGGAATAGTAGGAACTGTAGTCCTTCTTTCTGCCATTCCTCTCCTATTACATCTTGCAACACGAAAATCTTCATATGGTATTGACAGTGGTGGAATATTTACTGGATCGGACACAGGCTGACGAGGATAATCAGTGTTTGTCCTGTCATATGCACCAACAGCGCCTAAAATGCTTTCAGAGGTTAAATGAATATTTTTGCCTTCATGAAATATACATTCAGCGGCATCAACCTACACAAAAATGTAGATTTTGTATACATACATGGTAACAATCATAATTAACATATATACGTTTAAAAATAAATAAATGAACAATATCACATACCGAAGCGACCATTGCAGCTCCAACCTGTATTGTCCATCTTTTTGTCCGTTCTACATACCATTGCATATATTGTGATCTCAGATGCAATGGAAAATTGAGAACACGACCGCTAATAACCCGACTATGTCTATTGTGCCACTCAAAAATAAAATTTGCAAATTTAGTTTCCCAATTTTTATCTATGTTTCCCCTTAAATCAATTGAATGCACTTCATCATTTTTCTGTGGTGCTTCTGGAATCGACTGATCCATACCAAATTATCTCATACACCTATCGGGTTGGTGCCACTCAAAAATATTGTAGCATATTAGTGGCACAATTGATCTCCAACTTGCATGTCCACTGGTGCAATATTGAGGTAGCAAGTGCATCACATTTTTATACGGTTCCCATACCATCTACATATAAAATATAATAAATAAATTAAATTTTTTTTGATTCTCAATAATACAAAAAAATACTTATTCTTTAATAATAAATATAAATCTGCTCATAACGTTGCAAGTCCAATTTCTCGCGGTACTGCTTAACATTTTTATTGTTGTTGTTCCTTAAGTCCAAATGGGATCGCCACCCGTTACAAATTAAATTATGGAATTAGTCAACAGCATTGTAAACCATAAAAGAACTAACAAATAGGTCAATAAAATTTACCTATAACCATATGGTCTAGCCTAATCTATAATAACCAGGTTAATAAAATGTCGTCGAAATTAAGGGATTTTTTTCCATGCTCACATTTGGATTAACTGGTGATATCCACCGAGTCCATTTGCATCAGGTCGGGTCGCACGACATAACTCCCTATAAAGCCATGCCAGAACTGCTGAACCCCAGCTATACTCACCAGTTTTAGCTAAATTCTCCAACAGTGAAAACCACATCAAATGTACATAATTATTAACCTGTCCAGGACAGAGTAGTCCACCAATGCAACGCAGGATCCATGCATAGGCATGGCATTGTATATGATATTTTGTAGCATCGGTCGGTAAGTGGCTAAATTCTTCAGTCAACCACCTCATTCTTAATTTTAGTCCTCTCAAATTTTCTTCTGGGGGAACAATGCCCAAGAGCCGACCACACATCTCCTGATAGTCGTGATTTAAATGTCCTGTAATAGGTCATCCTTCCATAGGTAAGCCGGTGAGTATCTATATATCTTTCAGAGTTATTGTAGTTTCACCAACGACCAGATGAAAAGTATAAATCTCTCGCCTCCACCTCTCGACAAGAGCAGTTATCATGTCAGGATTAACATTCGTAACACCGATCTGAGAGACACCATAGAAACCTGATAAATGTAAGTAAGGTATGATCCTTTCATCAATGTTCCTATAGTGACGCTCAACACTAGCTTTACGTGCAAATAGAACATCCGGTTTAGCCTGAAATGAATTAATTAATTTCATAAACAGGCATAATATATATTTAAAAATATTATAATTTTTAATTTTAATTTACAATATACTTACGTTTCCATTCCATACCGCATCAGCTCGGTGCTTGCCATTCAAAGTAAGCAGCTCATCATTAATTGGTCCCGGATTAATATATTATCATGCGCCAGAAGATTTCATTTTTTATAACCTATGTTTTAATACACTGATATGTGTTACATGTGCACTTTTAATAAAATTATTTATTATATAATATTTGAACACTTTTAATAAAATATTCTAAATAAAATTATTAATATTTACATTTAATAAATTTGTATTCCCTACATACATGCATGACTATTATCATTAATGAATTAAATATCTTAATAAAAAATTAAGATAACATAAATTTCACCCACAACCAAAAATTACGGTATTTACCATATCATACTAAATTTTAATTTTGTAATTTATAGCATTTTAATACATCAAATTAAAATTTTTTCCAAATAAATTAAAATATTAACTTACCTTCATCAAAAAAACCTACAAATTATATTCAAATATTACGATTAAATATTAAATTTTGGACTACTAAATTATTGCACATTAATATATGGACATAAAATTATAAATAATAAACAAAAGTATTAACTTGTTTTTTTCTTGACTTTTTCAATTTAGTCAATAAAAATATCTCCATATTACATAATAATATTATCTTTAAATATTCAATAATTTAATTTTATTAAATTATTATAAATTATACTTACCTCTGATTTTGAAGATCAAGTCTTGTAGTTGTCACCTTCAAAATGTGATAGAATTTCAAATGCAAAATGGTTCAAGCAAGAAGTAAGATGCAACATGCAAAATGCATTTGAAAACTAAAATGAAGGAGGCTGAGTGATTAAAAACTAGATAGAATGAATGAAGAAGAGTGAAGGATAAGGGAGGGAAGTAAATGGAGTTAAATTCGGGTTAAATAAAGGAAAGTAGGGGTAATAATTGCGGTCAACAGGATTTGACACATCAGGGGGGACAGGTCTGATAACGCAGTAAATTGTTGCGTCATTCGTGTCTGATCGACACGTGGCATGCAGGGGAGGGGATAACTGACAACACAGCCATTTGCTGCATCATCAACGAATGCACGACACGTGGCGCACATTCAGCGGCGCTTTTGATGACGCAGCCACGTGTTGCGTCATCAGTCGAGTGGGCCCCACCATCTCAAAAAGTGCTCCGACGCTATAACGCAGCGTTTTGTTGCGTGTTAAAAAAAACACCCCATTTTCCTAAATAATTTCTAACACACCCCACTTTTCTAAATTTTTTTTTCAAAAAACATTTTTATAAAAAAGTCCCCAGTATTTTTACCTCGAATTATTTAAAATGCATGCCTGTAACCTTTTTTAACTTATTCTATCTTCAAATTCTGTTAAATGATGTATTTTCACAGCTAAAAGGACGTAATGTGCAGCAAATTAATAATGTGAATGTCCAATCAAAATGCAATAGTTAAATACTTTCTCGCTTGCTTTTGCCGACCAAGCTACCTTTTAGAATCAATATATGCAATTTTTCTCTGTACATGCAGCTTCTAAAGAATTAAATGAAGAAGAAAATTTTCCTTTAGCTGACTCTTTATTTCTTCCTTTCTAAAATCTACCTCCAACTTTACTTCTTTCAATTTTAACCCCACTATATCTTCTTTCTTTTAATTATATTATCATGCTTTATTCATTCACATAAATAACATAATTCAAAATTATCACTTTGCCCCTTTTGACCCTAATCTATATTTCACTAATTAATTAGGCATCACATTAACTATAATTCCAATAAATCATGCACATTTTTACTAGGATCAAAGTTGGCGCCTTACAATTTTTTACCACTTAAAAAATTTCGTACTCAAAATTTATACCTATTTTAAACAGTTGTAGATATTGTGCTTTCATGTTTGATTCGGGCTCTCAAGTTACTTTTTTCACACTATTATGTTACCATAATACTTTGATAAGAGGAATCTGCTTATTCCTTAACTGTTTGATTTCTCTAACTAAAATCTTTTTTAGTTCTTCATCATATGAGAAACCTGGCTGAACTTGAATATCTTGTATTGGTAGCACGTGGGATTCATCTGAACGATATATTCAGAGCATCAATACGTGAAACACATCATGCAATTTAGCTAATTTCGTAGGAAGAGCTAATCTGTATGCTACCAGTCCAACTCTTTGTACAATTTCATATGGATCAATATATCTCGGAGTAAGTTTACCTTTCTTCTCAAATCTCAGTATTTTCTTCTAAGGAGACACTTTTAAGAATACTTTATCGCTAACTTGATATTCAATATTTTTCTCTTTAAATCTGCATAAGACTTCTGTCTGTCACTAACTACTTTCAATCTTTATTTAATAACATGTCCTTTCTTCTCTGTGTCCTTGAAAATGTTGGGGCCAAGCATTTTACGTTCAATCAACTCAGTCTAACAAACTAGGGTTCTATATATTTTACCATAAAAAGCTTTATGCGGTGCCATACCAATGTTAGTTTGATAACTATTGTTGTATGCAAACTCCATTGAGGTAAGATATATATCCCAACTTCCTGAAAAATCCAAAACATAACCTCTCAACATATCTTTTAATTCTTTTAGAACCCTTTCTAATTGTCTATCTGTTTAAGGATGAAAAGCAGTGCTATAACGAAGCTGCTCTCCCAAGGCTTGTTGTAGACTTTGCTAGAATCTAGATGTAAATCTTGGATCTCAATCCAAATTTATAGATACCGGTATTCTATATAACCGAACAATTTCATTTACATATATTTTCTCCAATTTATCCAGAGAATAGTCTATTCGAACCGGTATAAAATGAGATATTTTAGTCAGCTTATCAATAAATGCCTAAACTACATCTTACTACATTTGCATGAGAGGCAAACTTATAACAAAATATATAGTGATATCCTCTTATTTCCACAGTGGTATTGGTATTGGATTTAAAAATCTTGAGGGGAGTTGGTGTTTCACTTTCACCTATTGACAAGTTAGACACTTTGAAACACAATTCACAATGTCTTTCTTCATACCATGCCACCAATAATATTGCTTCAAATCCTAATACATCTTATTATCTCTAGGATACATAGTGAATGTAGTATTATGTGCTTCACGAAACAAAATTATTTTCAATTCTTTATTATCTGGAATATACAACCTATTTTGATAATACATACTCCCATCTTTCTTTATTGAATACTCATATTAGTTTTCTTTATGTAATGAACACAACCTACTGTAATCTTCCATCATTCTTCTGAGCATCCATCACTGCTTGCCTCACATTAAGTCAAGCTTTCAATTAAGCTATTAAAGCACCATCTGATGTAAATTTTCATCTAAATTGTTGTAACATCATAGCTACCATCATCTTTTGACTTAAGGCATCAACCGTAATATTTGCTTTATCTGGGTGGTAATCAACTATATAGTCATAGTCTTTAAATAACTCTAGCCATTTATGATATCTCAAGTTGAGTTTCTTCTCAGTGAGCAAATACTTGACTCTTATAATCTGTATAAATTTTGCATGTTTCTCCATATAAGTAATGCTGTCATATTTTTAAAGCAAACACTATGGCAGCCAACTCTAAATCATGTGTAGAATAATTTTGCTTATGCAATTTCAATTACTTGGATGTATAAGTTATCACCTTACCATCTTGCATTAGCACACAAGCTAAACTAATTATGAAAGTATCAACGTACATAGCATACTTTTTATCTGAGAATGGCTATGTTAGATCTGGAGCTTCTATTAACATATTCTTCAATTAACCAAAACTTATTTGACATCGATCAATCCATACAAACTTGATACCTTTCCTCAATAACTTAGTGAGTGAACAAGCAATGATTGAAAATCCTTTCATAAAGCGATGATAATAACTTTCCAAGCTCAAAAAAATTCTCACTTCATATATGTTTTAAGGCTATCTCTAATTCATAATAGCCTCAAATTTAGTCAAATCCACTATAATACCTTCAGAAGACATAATATGCCCAAGAAAAGAAATTTATTTAAGCCAGAAATCACACTTGCTTAGTTTAGCAAATAACTGATTCTCCCTTAATATTTGTATACAATCCTTAAATGTTCAACATGCTTTATTTTATTTCTAGAATAAACCAATATGTCATTAATAAATACTACAGTAAATTGGTCTAAGTATAACCTAAATACCCTATCCATTAGATCCATAAAAGCAGTTGATGCATTTGTTAACCTAAAAGGCATGACTAAAAATTTGTAATGATCATATCGGGTTCTAAATGCAGTGTTTAGAACATTCATATCCTTTACTCAAAGTTGATAGTATCTTGATCGCAAATCAATCTTTGAAAATACTCCAGCACCTTTCAAATAATCAAACAAATATTTTATTCTAGGCAGTAAATACTTGTTCTTCATTGTTACTTTATTCAACTATCTATAATCTATACACATTATCATCTAACTATTGTTCTTTTTAACAAATAAAACTAGCACACACCAAGGCAATGCACTAGGCTTGATAAAGCCTTTATCAAGTAACTCTTGTAACTGAACCTTTAACTCTTTTAATTTTGATGGGGCCATTATATACAGTGCCTTAGGAATGGGAGTTATACCAAGTAGAATTTCTATAGATAACTCTATTTACCTTTCAGGTGGAAGACTAGGTAAATCCTCTGAAAATACATCAAAAAATTCATTTACCTCAGGTATATCTTAAAGTTTTATTTTCTCCCTTCTTGAGTCAAGTACCATGGCCAGATATGCTTCACACCCCTTTCTAAAAAATCACCTAGCTTCCATAACATATATCACATTTGTTAAGGGGTTTAGTTTGAATGCCTTCAATCACAATTTTTTTTATCATCAACATCTTTAAATGTTACAGTCTTTGCCGCATAATTAACCACCATATGATGTTTTGATAACTAATCCATGCCCAATATAACATTAAACTTTTGAAACGGTAACTCAATAAGATTAGCTAAAAATTTCTTTCCTTGAATCATAATGGGACAGTCTTTATATACTTTATTGATACAGAAATTGTACCCTAATGGACTAGTTACACAAATATCAAAATTCCATTAATGTACAGTTGATATATTTCTACCTATATCCCCAATGCAAACATAAAAATGGGTAGAGCCAGGATCAATAAGTGTATGAATATCAGAATCAAAGTGAGAGAAAATATCCATTTATAACTTATAGGGCATCTCGATCCTTGGGAGCTTTCATTGCATAATCTTGACCTGAAATAATAGGTATTATAGGCCAATCAACAAACTCAGATACATTTCTGGGCTGGGATTTAAATTGGCTTGATCCACCATGCCCTCTACCACGATCTCTACCGATTAAGGGTGCTTTAAAAGCTCCCTTACTACCTTGCTGTATAAAATCTTGCTCCTACTTCGAAGGATAGTTTACCATGTAGTGGTCAGTGCTACCACACTTAAAAATTACTCTTGATAACTTTCTACAAGTGCTTTAATGCTCTATTGAATAATAAGGATACTCTTGTGGCTGACCCCCACTCTGCCTCACTGGTGTTTCTCTGCCAAATTTAGATACTATAGCTAATCCTTGCCATCTTCCTTTAGTAGTAGGACTATTAACAAACTTAGCTGGATGATTTTCTTATGCTCTTCTAGGTCTTTTTTCAGTTAAAGATCCACCTCTAGCCTCACTCCATCTGCGTTCCCTTTCTCTCTTGGCTAGCTCATTCTTCTCTACTCGCATAGCTACTTAAACAAGTTGATAAAAATCTACTAGTTGCAAAGATGTTGGTATAATCAACTTTTTTTATTCGATCAACTAATCCATCTTCAAACTATCGACATTTGAAAGCTCCAGTCAACATCGAATCCGAAATATATTTATACAAGTGGCCAAACTCTTTCTTATATTCTACCATAATCATACCCATCTGTTTTAAACTTAAAAACTATCTTGACTTCTCTTTTTTTATATATTTCAGTGACATACTTCTTCCTAAACTCCGCTTTGAGAAACCCTTATGTAAGTGAAGCTAGTAATTGAGGTTGTTTAAGCACCAGTTTTCACAACTCATATGCTGCTCCTTGCAGTAAAAACATAGCACAAGATACCTTCTGACTGGCTAGGTATTGAATCTCTTCAAATATAATTTTAAGCTTCTCTAACCAGAATTTAGTTTCTTCAAATTGCTCTACAGTAGTGCCCAGGAATTCTTCTGCATCACATTTTCTAATTTTAGTTATTAGAGCTTTAGGTATAGTCATGCTTTATAATATTTGAGCCATATCTTGAGAAATTTTCAATAGTGTTTCTTCAGGAATGACCTCAAGAATATCATCTCTATTAGAGGTTGAAGATCTTGGATTAGAGGGATTCATTCTAATTGGCAAATTTCTTTTAGCTGATTCTTCAATAGCTTCCTTAGATCCCTCTATTTATAATTTATAAGAAAATATGGACTTCCACATTAGGCCAATACCACACTAAGCTACATAACATAATCTTAGATTCTTATTAACTAGAAATGACTTAACCTAGGATCTGATGCCAAAATTGTCATACCTTTTTACTATAAACCTACTTTTAATATCATTTATGTCACAATAATCATGCTTTACTTTATTATCTTATCATTATACCAATTATATACATATTTATCATGTTACTATAACTAACCACATGCTTTATCTCATTATGAAACTATCATACATATCATTTACTATATAAGTTACTTTAGTTCATACGTACATGCATATTCTATTTTAATTACAAAAGTAAGCTTATTACAACCTATAATTGCCTTATGTATATATATATATATATATATATATATATATATATATATATATTGATACAAAATTATACAAAAGATTAACCAAGGACATCCTACTTTAAAGTTTTTTCACATACTTGTGTTGGCCTTCTTGATACAGAAATACATCACTGAGCAAAAGTCTTAAATGCAGAAGTTACGCGAATAAATAACTCGTGCTAAACTATAAAGTTTAATGGGGAACAAACCATTATAGATGACCACTAACAACGATCGTCAACAAGCATTAATTTATAATAATAATAATAATAATAATAATAATAATAATACAAAGTACCAAATAAAAAAGATACAACAAAACTCAACATTTATTCCATCATGAAATAATCATATGGATTATTGATATAATTTATGCATTTAAACTTTTCAATACATTTACTGTAATTAACCTGCCAAAGTTCTGAAGATATGGATAATGGAAATTGTGGATACCTGTAGGTATTGGTTATGTAAATATACGTAGGTATTAAGTTTTATGGATATCCAAAGATATCAAATCTGTAGACCCAAATGAGGTCGAACTCTGGTCCTAAATGGGGATGACTGTAGACCTAAATATGGTCAGACGGTAGTAACTACAACTCTATCCCTATAAGTATACACTACAAAAAAACTGCAAATTAGCGACGGAAAATTCCGTCAATAATTACATGTTTCCGTCGCTAATGTAAATTAACGACGCCGCGACGAACAGTCGCTAATAGGCCAGTCGCTAACATATTAGCGACGGAATTTAAAATCAGTCGCTAATTTAGCGACGAAAAATATTTTTTATTCCGTCGCTAACTTATATTCCAATTTTAGTCGCCGAATTATAATAATACTTAGCGACTAAATTTTCCGTCGCTAAATAAATTCTTAATTGGTCGAGACAAATATAATAATAATTTTTAGCGACAAAATCTTCGTTACTAAACCATCGCTAATAAATATTGATAAAATGTAAATAAATTAAAAATTAACTACGCAAAATAACATCAAATTTCATCGCAATTAATTTATAATATTTTATTATTATTATTATTATTATTATTATTATTATTATAACAATCAGAATTTAATTTATATAAATAAAATTTCTCAAATATTATTATTTTAAAAAATATAATATCATAAAAGTAAATTAAATGGTGCAATACTTTACAAATAATTAGAAAAAAATTCGAACTAAATAATACTACTAACAAATTTTTATACAATATGCTACAAAAAAAAGAAAACTTCGCAGTCCTTCCAGTATTCACTATATTCCTCACTGTCCTCATCATAATGGCTGCAGCCGGGCATCCAATCCTGATGTTGGCTCATTAATGAATACTATAGATGGATTGGCAACCAATTCAACAGCAATGGTTAATCTTTTTCTTTGTTCTGTTGATAGTCCATTTACTCCAGGTAGAGCAATGAATGCCCCACCTAAAGGAGTAAGCTCCACTAGTTCCATCACCTCTTCAACAAATGCCTAAATATTTCAAACCCTCTTGAAGTTAAAATATATGTAACCAATGGTAAAGAGCAGGATAATAAGTATAAATTACTTGTTGTCTCCATGTCAACTTCTAATGGTAACCGCAACCATGCAGAGAAATGAAGTGACTCGAGAACAGTTAAGCAAAGAGAGTGAAAAAATAGCATAGCAGGGACTTGTTAAGATTGAGATATTTAACAGTCACTAACTTTTAAGCTAATCTTGTATTAAATAAAAAGAGACTCGCAGACTTAGATTTCATTAGACAAGACAACCAAGCTCCAATAGTTTTTGTGACAAATATCAAGAATAACGCAATTGTTACAGTAAAATAAGAGAAAAATGAGAATTTTATCTTTAGATTAATAACGACACACAACAAAAAGAATTGTCTAACTCCAAATAAAAGGTACACCGCTGTAATTCCTAGGGATATATGTAATGTCACGAACATTTTAGTTCATAATAATTAAAATTCAAACAGCCAACACTTGTACATCTTGTCAGGCTAGGAGGGTTAATTTATTTTTTTTCACTAACAAAGTTTATTAAGGCACAAATAATACTAGCAACATAGCAAAAGTTTTTATTAGTCAACATCTTTGGTATGAGTTGTTATTCATCCAAGCCTGCCAAAGTGAGTAGACAGAGACAAAAGTCATTTGATTCTAAGCACATCCACAAGTCACGATTGCAGCACCAATATACCAATCAGAAAACACCAAATTGCTTGCAAGTGAAACAAATTTTTAGCTATGAAATAGGAAACCAGGACACGTACAGTAATTATAACTATTGATAAGTGGTAATTTTTTAAGCAGAAAAACAATCAAATACAAACTAAGCACCTTCAAAAGTGACGGAAGGACAAGTTTAACCCCTTGTGCACTGAGTTGAGACATCATTGCACGAGCAGCACATTCAACAGCTTCACGAACAGCAATTACTTGATCAGAGAAAGAAACCAGCAGTAGTGGTAACAGATGAATCACATACCTGGAGTCAAAGGAGAAAAGTAAGCTATATACAGAAACCCCCTATGAAGATTGTTTTGGCCACTTAGTAATAGTGATACTTATGGTTCAAACAATTTTCCAAGATTTTCACAAAGGCACTCAAAAGCCAAAAAAGCTCCTTCGCGGGACTTTGCAAAACTCCTAGAGTTTAACAGAAATTCAAGTTTGTCAGATCATGATAGTATTAAAATAAAATTCACTTTTCTAAAATGGATCTAAAACAAGAAATTAACATCTCCAGGATACTATCCAATGTGGTAGGTCATGATTTCAGAACCTAGAACCCACACACCCACCCCCTCCCAACCCTCTCTTCCAACCCCTTCTAAAGGTTTCTAAGTTCTGATTGAAAAAAAAATAAAAATAAAACAGAATTGAGAGAAAAGCCGCAGCAAAACTATACCTATCTGCACGACCTTCCCTCAATGCAGCAGCAATACAATAATTCTTCAGGCAAGATATTTCAAATCCCTTTACCACTCCTGCCAGTCCAAAAGCTGCCCCATGCCGCTCACCATATTTGTCACTCTTCATCAGTTGATCCAACAGCCTAGACACAAGTGCAGCAGCATCATCCTGAACAAAAAGTAATACATATGAAAGATTTTCATTTTCAGAAAAGAGATAATAGTTCATAAATGCCTATTTTTTTTTCTCTTTTTGACTAATTGTGTCATATAAAATTTCAAGCATAATAGAATTATATAAATACAGAACCAAAATCTTAAATCCTGCTTTGCAAAGCAGTCTACATACTTGCTTTGATTGCATTAATGGGGATAGGCACATTGATACTGCCCGCTGAACAGCTTCTGATGGAGTATTTAGCACATCCAACAGCTTGTCCACCACGACATGAACTTTAGGATCATCCTGTATTATAATTTTCATGTACAAGCTAAAGCGAAAGCAATGCAAGAAATATTTATCCCGCACACATGTTAACAATAAAAATTCAAACCTTTGCCAATATGTTTTGCCAAAGCTCCAGTAAAAATTACAACACCCTCACGAACCAAATCATATTTTTCCTCGTCTGATGCCTAAGCAAGAAGTGATATTGAGTGAGATAATATAGTAAGATAATTCTAAACGTAGAAAACTTGTCAGGCATAAGAGTTCTTCACTGGAGATCAAGAATAACCTTTTTGTTCAAGTAATTCTCAAAGATTGGAAATAACAAGGAAACATTTTCTTTCCCATGCTTATCAATAATCAATATTCCAGCATTGATCATTCTTCCTCGAACATCAGCATTAGGATCAGCCTGCAACAAAAAGATCAGTCACAAATCAACAATTCTACCTTAATATAAACATGCTTAAGAGCGATGAAATCTCCAGAAAAGCAAGAATACTTCATCCAAATCATAGCATCAAAACAGAAAGTGCCTCAGTGTTTCAATCATTGGGAATGGACTAACTAAACCAAAAATATTTTAAGAAGCATAAAGTAAACAAAATAGAAGTGAAACACTATTTTTTGATAAGAGAAACTCTCCAAGTTCCTTCCTGTTTAATTTCAACAGGTTATTTGCATCAGCCTTGGTCCCATTGCTTTTTGAGCCAAAAGACTTTCTATGACACCATAAGAAAAACAAATCAATAATGAAATTTTCTAGGCAAACTGATCAATAATACAAATTGGAATATTTCTGCCTATGGGAAGAATGCAGGATCCTCAATTTTCTTCTTATTTAGTTGAAATTGTTATTAGCAAAAAATGGACAAAATCTGTGATGCAATCTGTCAATCTAACCGATATGAGGTCTTCAAGCAGCAGAGTGTAATTTGAAAACTTCACTTTCTCTGATTTCACTTATTTAACTTTGTTACTTCCGACTAAATACAATACATTATACATATCCTAAAAAAATTCAACACTCAGAGGCATGGTTAGTTGAGCCACATGAACTCAAATTGTTTTGGATCTAAAAAGCAATAATTGAACTTCTGATCTCTAAATGCGTAATCCCACTGATTTAAAAACACAGGAAGAGCCCTCTAGTTGTAAAATAATTGTTTTTATTGATTAATTAAAGAAACTGACTAACAAAAATTTTAAGAACTTTGAACCCATCCATAAACTCAAATACACATCAAACCTCAAAAATTAATTAAAAATAATAATGATAAAGGAAAAAAAATCAATGACACCTATGGTTAGATCTAGACCTCCGTATAAACTTAGCCAACAGTACGAAAAGATTGTATAAAACCAAGAAAAGAAAAGGAATAACATTTTCTTATCAATCCTTGTAAAACCCGCATACACTTTTGGCGCACAGTCGCTGATGTACAAGTAAAAGACAGAGAAAGCTTACAAGAAATGAAATTCTATTAAAACAATGTTTCACTTATATTAGATCTGAAAACAATTGGTCATATAATGATTATGTAATATAAACTCTTGAACATTAGCAACCATCTCAGCAAACCAGAAAACTAATATTCTTTTAAGTGCATTAAACAGAAACCATATAAAACAATAAGTGTCTAGTAGAAGCATTTGAAGGAAAAATGGTTTTCAGATCTACTATTTGAAGCAAACATGTGAACTTTACCTTCAGATCTAATCGCCGGAGCTCCGTCGGACCGGTGACCGGAGCCTCACCGGTGCAAGATCGAAACCACCAGGAGTTGGATGACGTTGAGGGGAGTCCACCGACGGTGGTCACGCGCTCAAAGGACTCCGTTCATGGCCAGGATCTAACAAAAACCGTCGGAGACTATCTTTCTCCGATCTCTACGTTGCCGGCGATGGGAAGGGAGAGGAGGATGGTGAAAAGGAACTCCTCGCTGAGGGGAACTCACTGGCCTTATTTGTGTCTCCGTCAGCCGCCTCACTTTGCCGGAGAAAAGGGAAGAAGCTAAGGCAGAGGGAGAGAAGAACGACAAACTTAAAGGGACACTGTGACGACGTTAGCAGACGGACTGGTGTTCCACTAGTGGCCAGCAACTGGAGCGAACGGCGGTGGGCCGGTAACCTGCGTCGTTAATCGGCGCTCCTTCCTCCGATCTCCCCTGCTTCTTTTCCCGATCCACTCTTCTCTTCTCTTTTTTTTTAGATTTTTATCTTTCATTGTTGAGCTATGCGCCAGATGCTTAAATATACTAAACAAGTTAAATATATAATTTATATTGATCATCTAATACAGTATTTAAATTATTTTTTAGTTACTGCAAATTATATATGTAAATTGTAAACAACTTAAGTTTAAATTTAAATAAAAAATTAACAATAATAATACGAAAAGTACAAATTAAAACTTACATATAAAACTTTCACATAAATTTTCAAATTATATATTTATGTATTTTCACTTAGTTTTAATTACGATTACGATTATATATTTGCATATTATTATAGCTTTGAATAAGTATAAATAAGAAAAAAATAATATTATTTTTATACATTAAACACCCAACTTTTTTAGTGCAAACACTTATTTTTATTTAATCAGATAATGCAATAAAATGTAACTTTAAGATCTTAATTCTATAAAAAAAATATATTTATTGGTTGATCTCAATTCTTTATTAAGATCTCAATTCTTTATTAATTTTACTTTATTTTATTTAATCTCATTATTTAATATTCATTTTATTATTATTATTATTATTATTATTATTATTATTATTATTATTATTATTATTATTATTATTATTATTATTATTTCTCTCATATAACTTAAATTGTGTTAATTTGTGATTTAATTAAAACAAATAATTTTATTTACTCTTAATATTATTTTAAATCATTTATTTATTAATATTTATCGAGTCAGTCCGATTATTATTCGGGTAACTCCAAGTTGGGGTGTTACACAAATATTAGAGAAAGAAGAACAAAGAGCCCTTAATTGCAACTTCTGTCCAAAGCAAATCGGATAGGGTTAGAAAGCAACAAATAACACGATCTTCACCATTCAAAATTAACGTCTTGTTTGCACGTACTCACCAAAAATTAGGCCGATCTAATGGCAAATAATTTTTCGATCGTCTTCACATACAAAATTGGTCATTATATAAAAAATTCAAAAAACAATCTATTTTTTGCAACAAAAACTGAATTTACAGATCTTAAAAACTAATCTTCACCGTCCAAAATTAACAACAAGGAGTTTCTAACGTACTCACCAAAACTCAGGCCAATCTAACGGCAAATGATTTTTCAATCGTTTTCGTATACAAAACTGGTCATTACGTAAAAAATCCAGAAAATAGCCTCTTTTTTGCAATAAAAATTGAACTTACAGACCTTAAAAACTAATCTTTACCGTTCAAAATTAACAACAAGGAGTTTCAAACATACTCACCAAAAATCAGGCCGATCTAACGGCAAATAATTTTTCGATTGTCTTCACATACAAAATTGGTCATTATGCAAAAAATCCAAAAAACAGCCTCTTTTTTGCAACAAAAACTGAACTTACAGATCTTAAAAACTAATCTTCACTGTCCAAAAATAACAACAAGGAGTTTCAAATGTACTCACCAAAAATCAGGCCAATCTAACGGCAAATAATTTTCCGATCATCTTCGTATACAAAACTGGTCATTACGTAAAAAATCCAGAAAATAGCATCTTTTTTTGCAATAAAAACTGAACTTACAAATCTTAAAAACTAATCTTTACTGTTCAAAATTAACAACAAGGAGTTTTGAATGTACTCACCAAAAATCAGGTCAATCTAACGGCAAATGATTTTTCGATCCTCTTCGTATACAAAACTAATCATTACGTAAAAAATTCAGAAAACAGCCTCTTTTTTGCAACAAAAATTTAACTTAATTTTGGTAAGGATGAGTTTAGATGGAGCTTTGAACATTTAAAAAAATAATAGAAATAAAATTGAAAAGTGTGTGTGTATATATATATTAGAAAATGTATTCATTTAGAAAAATAATAGAAATTAAATTGAAGAAATTAAATTAGAAAATTTATTCATTTTGACTTGTATGAGTTTAAGTATTGGATTGAACTCTATTGTATTATTCAACTAAATAATAAATTAAGCTTAAAATCATATACGCATTAAATTGAAACGGTGGAGAGATGTGGCGGAAGAGAAAATGTTATTTTTATATGTAGGATAAATTTTTGAAATTACTAAAATGTTCCTACCAAATTTCATCATTTTATCCTTGTATTCAAGGATAATTTTATAAATATATATTTTAAAATTTTTAATAATTTAAAATTTGCTCAAAATTTTAACAAAATAAAAATAAATTATAAATTTTTCATAATCATTTTAAATGAAATAATAAACTTTATATTATTATTATTATATAAATATAAATATTTATTATTTTTTATAATATGATTATATAATACTTATAATATTTACTTTATTATTATTATTATTAAAATGTAATTTTTTTAAATAAATAAGTTTATATTTGGGGATAATTGATACATAAACAATGGGAGTGAAATTTAAAAACTTATTTTTTAATTTATTTGCGACATATTAGCGACTAAATACTTCCGTCGCTAATCGTATTACAGCAACAAAATACTAATTAGCGACAAATATATTTCCGTCGCTAAACCGTCGCAAAAAAGGCGCTAAATTTTCCCGCCAAAATTAGCGACTAAAATTTATGGAACTAATTTTCTGAATAAAAAATTATAAAATTTAGCGACAGAAAATTTTTTCGCTAAATCCGTCGCAAAACAGGGCGAGTACTGTTACCCCTAATAATTAGCGACTGTTTATTAATTCCATCGCTATTCGTCGCAAAAAATAGCAAATATAATTCTCGCGACGGAAATGTAAAACAGTCGCTAATCCGTTGCAAAATTAGCGACGAAAATTGTTTTGTCGCTAATTTTAGTCGCTAATTGACAGTTTTTTTTGTTGTGATACCTATCTATCCACAATTGAACTCTATTTGCAGGGTTGAACTATGCTCATATACATCTAAATTATCATGCTTATATCTTTATTATATAATATTGTACACATACGGTATATACATGGTTTCACAATCATAGTTATTTATACGAATATCCGAAAGCATATAACACTATACACTTTCACAGAATAACATAAAAGTATAAGTATATGGCATATTTATGTCAATTCAAATAGGTAATCTATATCATGTTTGATTATAAGCTTCCTGTACATACCTGTTCCTATGTTTTCATAAATAGCATGCTTCCATGTATTTACATCACTTTATATGCTAACTCTTCAATGTTAATTAGTCTAAGGTTCTAAACTTTACCACCTAATATCTCAACATCATATATATATATATATATATATTATGCTTGGTATGACTTTAATAGTTCATATCTTTGTTGGGGTGGTACTTAGGAATAATGAGAGATTGATTTAAAGAGAAAGAGGGGAAATGAATAGGCTTTTCAAGGTTAGGTCACGAGCGCGGCAAGGATCACAAATGCAACAGTGGAAGCTTGCAAGTGAAGAAAGAAATAAAAAAAGAAGCAACAAAGAAAATAAGCTAGCTCTGTCGCATGAGCGATAAGGGTCACGGGCGTGACAATATTGAGGAATTTACCATTCTATTCACAAATCCACAACACAACCAGAAATTTATTTTGCATGTTTATAATACTTTACCCAAAGTTAATTTTTAAGCAAGGCACTATCAACTCTTTGATTCAACATGAAATCCTTTAGCAAATCAATTAGAGATACATTTAATACATACTCTAAATTCTAATTTCTTAATGAACAGAGCAATGTGGTCTCTTTATATATCTTCCTACTGGTTGCTGCAAAACACTGACCTTAACCTAACCACAAGGGAAATAACATTCAAACTAAGTTCTCTTTTCAATTTAAGACTCATATGCATTAATATCCTTAGGCTCTATTTTGATTAATTAACTTCATTGTTCAACTAAACTTAGAACTAAACACATGCAGAACAACCTAATTTCAATGAATTAGCTATATTTTCATCACCATTAATAAAATCACACATATGCAATTCAATATCAGTTCATGGTTCCCATACCTTAGTCGAAATCCCAAGATTCCTACTTCAATATTTCAACACTTATTTTCCTTTATTCTTGTTCACTTTGCCTTTTACATGGATTTCATACATGCATCAATACCCAGCTTTCTTTTCCATTGAAATCCATCATAATAACAAGAAAGAGGATGAAGGAGGAGATAGATTATAGAACTCGTTACCTTTAAATAAATCCCACTTTAAAACCTTTTTATTAACCATATTACAATAGAGATTTGAGAGTTATTGAGAGAAAATTTTGATCATTTAGAGAGATATGAAGAAATAAAAATCTATATTTTCTCTCTTGTTTTTGCATACCAAGCCACCTTTTAGAACCAATATATGCACTTCTCTCTCTTGCATACAAATTTTAGAGAATTAAATAGAGAAGAAAAGTTTCCTTTAGCTCCCTCTTTATTTCTTCTATTTTAAAATCTGCCCCCAACTGTACTTCTTTCAATTCTTACCCCACTATATCTTCTTTCTTTTAATTACATCCTTATTATATTATCATGCTTTATTCATTTACATAACTAAAATAATGAAAAATTACCACTTTACCCCTTTTTGACCCTAATATATATTTCACTAATTAATTAGGCATCATATTAACTACAATTTCAAAAAATCATGCACATTTCTACTAGGATCAAAGTTAGGGCCTTACAACCAAAGATATTTTTCTCTTATTTTGTGCATGGTTATTATGGTAAGGATTTTTCATGGGTGATTGATTTTTCATGAATTAGTTTAGGGTTTTGATTTAATTCATAATTAGGGTTTTTTTGTAATTAAATTAAAAAAAATTATGGTTGATGGTTGTGATCTCATTTTGGCCGAATATGATCAGTTGCATAGATAAATTTATTTTATTTGTTTGATGCCAAATGATTCCTCAATGAATAATTGAAGGCATATATATGTGAAATAATGTGTTAAAGTTAGAAGTGAATATAAAGACGTATATATGTATGCGTTGGCCAAATTTGCTATTAGTGTGAAATGAGTTGGATGTGGTGATTTCACACTATAAGGCATAACTTGATTATGTTTAGTTAAGGTCTTCATTAATGATGAGTAATGCTTAAATTGATTTAAGGTTTTTTTTAAGATGTAATTATATGATTATTGATGAGTTTGAGTTGATGAAAATGTGAATGTATATTTGGTATGGCCTTACGTTTGAACACGTAGATCCCAAATACACTCAAAAGGGAGAGTAAATAGGGTATCTTGAAATGTTTTGGCCTTTTCCTTGTGGAATGAAAATGTATACAAATCCAAAATTCTAACAACAAAAGCAAAAATACAATGCAAAAATTATACTAAATTTTTGCAAGTTCTTTTTTAGTTTTAAATCTCAAAAACAATTTTAAAAATGTATGTGTAAGATTTGTTATGAATATTTCAAAAATTGTTTAACATAATTTTGAAAATACAAATTCCATAATATAAAATAGAATTATAGAAAGCAAAGTTGAGTAGAGCAAAAAGTAGACATAGAATTTATAATAGTTCAGCATCAATGCCTACACCGACTCCTCAAAAATCACTTTTGAGATTTTCTCTCCACTCTTAACTCTTTTAAGGGCAAAAGTCAAAGCCAATAGACAATCCTAGATATGTATATCTACCCATAAATTTTTTCCAACGTAAAAGATGTAAAACACTTACTAGAATTTTTTCTTAGGTTCTAACTAACCCAAACTCACAATCTTTTACAATATAATTTTCTCACAAATAATTACAATAGAAGCTATAATCAAATTATGGATGATATGTAAAGAATGAAGTGCAAAAGATGTGAAAAGTGAGATTTAAAAGGTGTAAGCTTAAAGTTCAAGAGATATAATTTCTTTTAAACAAATATCTAACCTTCCAATAGGTGAAATAATATGTCTTTATATTGAAAAACTTAGTTCTAAGTGTTAGAAATTGAAACTACCTGTTTTTGATCATTGGAGGGTAAAACAAACAAAATAGACTAAAACTAGCTATTATTTTGTATTGTAGCGAAATCCACAATTTTGTCCAAAAATTGACAATGCTTAAAAATTCAATTTCTAATGGTCCATTTTCTAATGATATATTTTTGATGAACCATTTTTTGAAAGAAATCAATTTTGATCGAAAGCTCATTTTTTGACTTTAAAATATTTTTATGCAATTTTAAAACGTAAAATTTGTATGCACGAATGGAGAATTAAGCCTCAATTTGATCTTATAATTTTGATATCCTATTTTCCTATATATTAAGGCATTCTTTAACTTTGTCTTCTTAAGATATTTTCATTATAAGGGTATTAGAAATTCCTGCAAAAATAGTTTAGAATATAATTCACAATAGAGTTTACGTAAAGTTTAATTATCATCAAAATTAGAATGTAGACTTAGGCCAACAATCTCTCCCTTTTTTGATGATGATAAAACCTTAATAAATGCTATTTAAAAGTCTATCTAGGTAGCTTCCCTTGAATATATGTATGGGGTTATAGACACTATGACCTGAGAAAGCCTAAATTAGAGTTATCCAATAATAAGAAAAAAATATATTACTGATAACATGTTTGGATCTTAAAATTCCAATCATGAATTTCTTATATTTTCTCAAAATATTTTATTAATTTTTCAAGTATTCTCAAGTGTTTTAGCAAAAAGGGTATAAAAACCTTGATTCATGCCTTTATAAATGTCAGATGCTCGTCTATAACTCAAGAGGTGCTCATCTATGGCTTATTCTCTTCTACACAGACTGAATTAAGGATATTTTAAGAATTAAAAGATTTTGGATTGATGGACGGTAGCCTCTCATTGAGGGGTACCATCCATAGCTCGAAATTTAAAATTTCCTTGTTTCTAGAATTTAAAAAAAAGAAAGATATATTTCAAAAAGGATTTTACCTCCAGAGTAGAAGAGTTGGAGTTGGGATCTAGCTCCACCTCTAACTTAGGTATAAAACCTAAAATCTAGGGTTTTTGTAAGGGAGAGGAATCATTGTTTACAAAAAAAAAACTTTAGAAAAGAAGAAAATCAATTTCTTTCTCTCTTTAAGGTTCTCATTCTCTAACAATCTCTTAAACACACAAATACACATAATTTTCATTGAATTTTTTGAAAATAAAGAATCAAATCTGAGTGGAGATCTGGACTACAAATATTTTAGAGTCGAAATATCTCTTGAGGATAATATTTTAGGTTCTCTCTCTATTTTTATCTTTGTTCTCTCTCAAGAATGGCCATGCATAAATCATGTGAGATTTATTGGAATATTTGTGTTTCAATGTTACATTTTATCTATTTTCATGCTTAGATGTGTAAAATCATGAATCTGGACTGAATTGGTATGATTATAGTGTATTTAAAATAAGATTCCTCAATTATTGTACTTTTTAAGCTTTTACTCTCTATTCTATAAATTTATATTTTAACATATTTTAGTTGAATTTTGGATATGATTTGAGGTTAAAATGTTGCTTTGGCATGATCCAGAATCTAATAAATGCATATGTAAGTTTAAAATATACTTTGTATGAATTTTGTACATTTTGCCATGGAATCCTACATTTTTTGCTCTATCTAGGGGTGACGGGTGGGGAAATGACTCGATATATATCCGTTTATCATTCGATAGATAAGATGTCTCGACCTCATCTTTTTGCCCCATCCTTCGCTTCATTATGGGCATCCATTTCCTGGTTTTGGGCATTCGTGGCTATATTTTAAGGCATTGTTGGTGTATTTCATGCATTTTATGTAATTTTATTCCATTTATTAAATTTGCATGATATTCGTGCATTATTTGATATAAATTTGGTTTTGTATGGTGTGGTTCTATACTTAGTTTCATTCTATTTATATAGTTTAATTGGTAATGATTTTCAATGTATTTTTATATACTAATTCATGTTCCTTTTGTGTGGTTTTTGAGTGTATAAATATTTTTACCTCTAGAAGGTTTGGTGTGATTTTTTGCATAGGAAATCTTGCTTCTAAGTTGATCACCATCCTCAGCCCATCCGATTACCTCGATTTATTACTTTTTTATTATTTATTTATTTATGGCTTTGGTTTTATTTAGCTATTATTTATTTTATTTTATGTTTATTTGTTTGTTTATTTGATATCATTTTTTAGATTTATTATTTCGGGGATGTAATAGGAAGTAAAAAAGGGCCTTTTATGCACAATGAGATAATAAGGTATTTAACATATTTTATATTAAATTAATTGGGTTTTTCTTCAAAACTTGGATCGATATCTAATTTTTTAGCCCAAATCTACATAAGATAAAATTAAAATTTTTGTAAAATATGCGTGAGGGAACCAATATTTCCAATTCAAAATGAATACCCCGATATATATATATATATATATATATATATATATATATATATATATATATATATATATATATATATATATAATTTGACGATTTGCTTATATAATAATTAAGTAGGTTTATTTAATTGAATGGGATGTTTACTTAATTGCTTTGCATTGTGTGAGAGAAAAGAGGGGATTAAATGTAAAACTTAATTATAAAAATAAACATCTAACTAAGATGTATAATAAAAGTGACGTTCCAAATACCAATATTTGTTTGGTCATCAAAAGATCGAGATTCATTTTCCAACGTTCTATTGGGTTGTGACTCTAAGATACCTATCTCTTTTGGACCCATTAGTAGATGCCTTCATAAGTTGCCTATCAACAATAATTTAGGCTTGATCCTTTTTCATTGTAAAATATCCAATTTATGAGTTAAATGAGCCTAATTCGATCTCGAACCCTAAAAGTAGGCCTTAAAAAATGAACTTAAAAAATTAGCCTAGCTTCAGCATATGTCACTGGGTTATTTGTAAATGATATAAAAATACCCTATGTAAGTCCCCTATAAATCCTATATGTGTCATGTTATATGTATAAAAATATAAGCTATGCAATATATTTAATTCATAGCATCATTGACAAAACAATTATAATTTCAACACAACTCAGTATATCATAATCCTACAAAAAAAAATTAACTCCCAACATAATCCAATATCCAATAACAACAGTCATCATCAATATAATTTAACCCATATATAAATGCCTAATATGCCTAACACATATAATTCTCCCTCTTTTTGTCATCGATCAAAAAGGAGAAACCAAAATAATCTATGTCAAAAATAAGTAATCAAACATCAAAAATAGCAACCACAAAATAGCAAAACTTAACAAAATGTTTTAGCCAAGCAGAGAAAGCAACAAATAAAAATGGTTTAAAATAGTTTGATAAGAAAAAGATAGCACTAAAGATCAACATCCATTAGTAAGGTGCTGTTGCCAGGTTATCTTGGTTTGGATGTATTTTTCACCCGTAAAATTTCATTTCTAACAGATTTGCATCGAGATAAGGTCAAAGTAGAAACAAGAGAGGTTTCCCTGGCAAGAGCAGAGGGCTTATCGTGTCCCTAAACTGGTTCACTATTAATAGAAAAAGGAGAAAAAACTAATGTAGGAATGATCTCTGCCATCACTCCAAAAGCTTGACCCAACTATGTATAAAGACTTGAGGCAGATTTAAATTGAGATTGAATGTCCAATAATTTTTGCTTGTCAATAATAAGGTAAGGTAAAATATTAGTAGATTAAAGACCAAAAGCAGTTGATAAAGATGGATAAGTGACACTGGTAGGACTAGAAGGTGAATTTTCTGGATTTAAGGAGATAGGTTTATCTGGATTTTGTGAAGTCTTAAAACTATCAGATTTCTTAACTAACTTACGATAACTCTTAGTGTGTTTTAGTGTATTTAGGAGTTATTTTAGTATTAATTTAGTTAATTTTATGTTTAATTTTGTAAGTCTTTGTTTTGTGTGTATTTAATTGTATTTTGGTGTTTTATAGGTGATGTTTGCAGAAAGAAAGTGAATCACCTTGGTTGGGTTGGAAATCAACGCAATAAATATCTCTAAAAAAAGGATTTGTATCATTTTAGTCCATAGGCAACCACCTTGATTGGGTTGAATTTCAAACCTATTGAGGTCTTGATAGAGAGGAGGCAGAGTTAAACACCTCGGTTGGGTTGAAATTCAACCCTACCGAGGCACAAGGAAAATTGAAAAGGAATTAATCACCTCGGTTGGGTTGGATTCCAACCATACCGAGGCACTTATTTATAATTATGACTTTTATCAAAATTTCACTGGTTCAGAAAGTTTGGTGGCAGCATAATTCTTCTATTCTAGGGGTATTTAAAGGTGTTTAACACTAGAATTAAAAGGGAGTTAATTTTTCTTCAGTTTTTAGACCTAGTTTTAAGTTCTCAATTCTTTTAGGGTTTGAAGCTGCAACTTGGCTGTTCTATGAAGACATCAAAAGGGGCTTAAGACTTTATGAGCATTGTATCTATTATTTTTTATTTTTTAATCATTTCAATAATGAACAATGAGTATTTTTTTCTTACTTTTGTTAAAGAAAACTTGAACCCTCATTCTCTTATTGTAATGACTTTAATTTAAGCTTAATTTTAATGCAAGTGTGTCATTTCTTATTCTTAAGCTGAATCTTATCTTTGGTTATATTGAATTGATGCTTGATTTATTGAATAAATGGTTAATTTTTAATTTCATCTTGACCAATGATTTGCATGTTCATAGTTGATTTCACTCATGTTTATGCATGATTGTGTTCTGAAAATTGAGGCAATAATGTGTTATTCAAGAGTAGACTTAGACTAAGAATTTTAATTAAGAATAAACTAGAATTAGGTTTCTTAAAAGAGTATCTAATAAAGGTTTAGGAGTTCACAAATCGGATTGATATCTAAGTATTAAATTGTTTATCATCTGAGGGTTTAGTACTTAGAATGATATTTTGAGTAAGATATCTAATTTTTAACTGATTTTTCATAACCATTTATGTTCCTTTTAATTGACTCATTATAATAAAAGTTAAGGTGGATAGTTTCATATTAGGAGTGATTTAAATATTGATTGTTATCATTTTTTGTATTTTGCTATATTTTTAGATTTGTAATTAGTTGATTTAATTTTATTACTTGATTTGTTTAGCTATTTCTTTTAATAATCCTTTCAAAACTTGGGAATTCTTTCACATATTGGTCACTATAAAAATTTGGAATACACAATCTTTAGGGTATGATATTAAAGGATCTTCATCTTATTTTCCTATATTACTTAACAAATCTAGTACACTTGCTAGACATTAGTTAAGTTACCAGGAGGATTTATAGATTAATGTTCAATAGATCTTGTTCAAAACTTTGATCAGGTTGCTGCAGATGGATTATCAAAATGAGAACTAGAATTCCCATCATACTTTCTATTAGATTCATCCCCAGATTTTTCACTTGAACTACCATTAGAGTTTGCTATAGAATTTTCAATAGATTTCCCTTTAAAATTCTCGATAGAATCCCTTTTACTTGATGTTATCTCAGAATCATCAGTGCCAAAATTTTAAATAGGTTCTTTGTCTTTTGGCTCAACAATTTTCACATCAAAAGAAGCATGCGTCCAAGTAACAAATTGAAGGTATTTAAACTTCAAATTTTCATCCATTATAACAAAGTCTATATTGATCAAACTTTTCCCTTTTTGAAAAGAGCCTAAAGAGGGTTTATCACTCACAATCTATTATACAATTTGCACAAATCTTCATTTTCCTTTCTGAATTTTTTTATCGGTATCTTTGTAGATAATGAAACTAACTTCTCAAACTTAAAAAACTCAATCGCAATATCATAATCTACCAATTTCCAATGCTCAAATACTTTTGTTAAAACTAAGCCATAAGGCTTCTTTTTCTCTACTGACCTTGTTGCCATATGGTTGAAAAATAGATAAGGCAGGTGGAAAGATTTTCCAATTTCAAAATGCCATAACAACACAATATCAAGATCAGACAAATAATACATACTTCCTACCCTAGGAGTCACATATTGACTCACACATTTAGTCAAAATCTTGTATTGTGATAAGATTTTAGATGCTAAAGAACACTTTAAAGCTCCACTTCTAGAACTAGAAATCCTACTCAAAAATGTATCTTTGTTCAAGTCCTCAAATTCAAAAATTTTACATTGATTTATAGTGCATGCAAACCCTTGTAATTTCATTGAGAATACTTTAGCGATTAAAGAAGGACTTATAGTGTAGATGGATCCTTTTATAATGATTTTGAAACTCTTCGCTTTAACTTTAAATCAGAACAAATAAAACTCATACACCAATGTTGGATATAATCTATTTCTTCGAAATGAGAAGAACCATTTCTAACCTTGATTTTCCATATATTTGGCAACATCAGGGGTTGATTTTACTAGATCATCCCATATGATGATCTTAAAAGGTAGTAAAGGTTGAATTTTTACTCTGGCTGCTGACGATTTGGGAGGATTAGTTTCTAATTTTATCGATTTTCTACTTAGGTTTTAGTATGGGTAAGGTGGTGGTTAGGGTAGAAAGAGAATAAGAAGGAATGGGAGATAGTGGTGAAGGTAATCGAAAAAGGTTTTATTTTGCTAGGGTTTTTGATCTTTCCATGGTTGAATTTAGGGTTTGTAAGAGAGAGGGTTACAGAGAACAAAGAAAATAGGGGAGAAAAGATGGTAATTTCGTGAAATGGCAAAATGAAGAGATCTAAAAAATTTTAACTTTAAAACCAAAATAGAATTTTAAGAAACTAGTTTTTCCTTAAAATAAAATTAAAATTTTAATAATGAGAAGATGAAAGGATTTGACAAGAAAGGAAGTATGCATGTTCAGATGATTATTACAAATTGGGCAATTGCAATTTTGTAGTTTCCAAAATGTGGAAAAAGGAAGAGATAGCAAAATGATAGGACTGCCCTTAAGTAATTTAAAATCAAATAAATATCCACTAGGGACAATAGATACAATTTACATATTTTGTTAATTGCAACATGTAAACATAATGTTAATTTAATACACGACAGACTGAAATTATATGACCATTTACCACATGAAATTTTGCATAGAAAATCACACACAGATGTATTATTTCCTAATAGAATTTTAAGTAAAAATGTACCTTAATAAAAAATAAATTTTTTGATGTACCCATGCCCAACTTTCTTCTTAGTGGATAAAATCTATATTTTTTAAAAGTTTTGGTGAAGAAATATGCTATTTGATGATTAGTAGGAATGAATTCCAGCAAAATATCTCTTATTTGCATATGATCTTTAATGAAGTGATGTTGAATTTCTATATACTTTGTTCTTAAATGCAGAATTAGATTTTTGGTTAGATTTATATCATTTGTATTATCATAGAATATTGGAATATTATCAAATTCTATTCTATAATCTTGTAATTATTGTATGATCCATATAATTTGAGCAACACATCCACCAGCTACTATATATTTTGCATCTACTATAGATAAAGCCACATAATTTTATTTTCTGCTTGACCAAGTAATAAGAGAATTTTTCAAAAATTGAAAGGCACCAGGAGTGCTTTTTTTGTTAATTTTACATCTAGCATAATTTGTATCGGAATATCCAATAAGATTGAAAAAAGTGTTCTTTGGACACCGTAGCCCCAATTTTTAAGTTCTTTGTAGATATCTTAAAATCATTTTCATTACAGATAAGTGTGTCTCTTTTGGAGTTGATCGAAAGCGAGCATATAGAAATACATTGAAGTGAATATCTGATCTACTTATTGTAAGATATAGCAACCGATCATGCATCTATATAACTTTTCTTCAACATTTCCACCTTTTCGATCTTTATCAAACTTAATAGATGAACTCATAGAGGTATTAACAGATTTTGCATTAGACATCATAAATTTCTTTAGTAATGCCTTTATGTATTTCACTTAACTTATGGAACTACCATTAACACACTGCTTAATTTGAAGACCCAAAAAGAATGTTAACTCACTTGTCATGCTTATTTCAAATTCTTTTTTCATGACAGATTCAAATTCTTTATACAAGAAAATGTTAGCAGAATAAAAAACTATATCATTAACATATATTTGAACAATTAGAATATGAGATGATTTATGCTTAATAAAAATACAGATGTCTACTTTTCCTCTATTAAACCATGAGCAAGTATAAAATAATTAATCTTTCTTCTAAACTTTAAGAGCTTGCTTCTAACCATATATAAAGCCTTTTTAAGTTTGAAAACAAAATCTAAATGGTCAAAATTTTTAAAACCTGGAGGTTGTTCAACATAAACTTCCTTATTTCTAAAATCATTCAGAAAAGCACTTTTAACATCATTTTGATATAATATGAAACTTTTGAAACATGTAAATGTACACAAAATTTTAATAGCTTCTAATCTAGCTATGGGTGCAAAAGTTTCATCAAAATATATACCTTTTTCTTAGACTTAAAACACTAATCTAGCCCTATTTCTGATAATATTACCTTACTTATCCAATTTATTTCTAAATACCCATTTTATTCCAGTGATAGAACAATTTGATAGTTTAGGCACCAAATTTCAAACCTTATTTCTTTCAAATTGATTTAACTCCTTTTTGTATATCAATAATCCAACTATCATCATTTTTAGCATTAATAAAAGTTTTAAATTTAAGTTGAAAGACAAAGGCAACATTACTGCAATATTCACGCATGACTCTTCTTGTCATCATTCTTTCAAAAGGATTAGTTAGTAGATTATCGTTGGGGTGAAACTTGTGAAATCTCTAACCTTTAGGCAATTTTGTTAGTTGTTTAGATTGTTGTCTTGCATGAATTTTTGGTACATTTTCTATTTGATTTTGTTGCTTATTTTATGTTAAAATTTCTAGTTCATTTCTGCATCTTCATGTTGTGCTAGAATTCTACCATCCAGATCTGGTTGCTAATCTAATGACTTTTCTATTTCATAATTCCTTTGATTTTTATCATTTTCTTTCTCTAAACCTGTTTCATCATTAGAAGAATTTATTTCTCTAGAATTTGTGTTAGTAAAATCAAATTTAACATTTATAGACTCTTCTACTTTAAATGTCCTTTTATTAAAGACTCAATGTACTTTAGAATTTAAAGAATAACTTAAGAATGTACCTTCATCAGATTTTGTATCAAATTAAGCTAATTTACTTTAATCATTAAAAATAAAGCACTTACAGCTAAAATGTTTAAAATATCTAATGTTGGATTTTTTGCCTTTTCATAGCTCGTATGTAATCTTTTCTAACACTGATATGATAAGAATACTGTTCAAAATGTAGCATGCAATGTTGATAGCCTTAACCCAAAAATTCTTAGGTAGATTATTCTCATTTAGCATTGTTTTGGCCATTTCTTAAAGAGTTCTATTCTTCCTTTCAATAACACTATTCTACTTAGGTGTTTTTGGAGTAGAAAAGGTGTGATTGTTTATAGAATTATTACATAATTCTTTAAATTTTTGATTTTCAAATTCTCCATAATGATCACTTTTTATACTTTTGATCTTGTATCCTTTTTCATTTTGAATCTTCATACTCAACTTCTTAAAAGCTTTAAATGTCTCATCCTTGTAAGCAAGAAATATTACCCAAGTGTATTATATGTAATCATCCACCATGTCTAACACATATAATTTTTCACTGACACTTAAAGGACTTATTGGTCCAAGTAAATCCATGTGTAAAAGCTCTAAATATTTTTTTAGTGAAAATCTTATTATTAGATTTATGGAAATTTATGGTTTACTTTTCAAGTTGACACACCTTGTATATATGGTTTTTTTATCAATCTTCATTTTTGGTATTATTTTTACTAAATTTTTTTCTGATAAGCTTTTCTAATGCAAGAAAACTCGTATGTCCCAATTTTCTGTGCCATAAAATACTCCAATTTTCCTTATAAATTAAACATTTAGCCTCATTTTTCTGGATATCTTCTAGGGTAACTAAGTAGATGTTTCTAGATCTTTGCCATTTTAGAATAGATTTTTCAATTTCAATATCTTCTACTCTATAATGATCCGCTTTAAAGATTACTCTTCTTTTCTTGTTGAGAAGTTGACTAATGCTTAAAAGATTGTACTTTAGACCTTTAATAAGGTAGACATCTTCAATAATTGGATTAGATCCAATACCAATAATTTTTCCTTTTCTATTTTCACCAAAACTGACTGAACTACTTTCAGATTATTTTAGCTTAGAAAACCTATTTCTATCGTATGTCATATGCCTAGAGCAACCACTATCCATATACCACATTTCTATCTTGACACTCCTTAGGTAAATTTGGAATGAATTTAAGTATTTTTAGGTACCCAATCTTTTTTTGGTCCTTCATGGTTAGTCAAAATACTTGCAGATTTCATAACTACCCATTTCTATTTGGCAGAATTAGCATTCTTCTTATAATAATGAATTTTTGAAATATGTCATTTTCTATAGCAATAAAAGCATGTATTAGAAGAGCTAATTGCCATTTTATTATAAGATGGAAAATTTTTAGATATTTTTTTGGTGTAATTTCTATGATAACTCTTAGATGTACTTGCATGTATTTCATGAACAAACTTTACATCCAGATTTTTAACAGAATTTTCATTACATGCAAAAATATATTTTCTTTTCACATTGCATTTTTCTTATAAAGGAAATAAATTTACCTTCCAAGTAAGAATATTTATTTTTCAATTTAATTTATGTTTCCTTAGCATTTTTATGTTCTATAATTAATACATTAAATTTCTTCTTCATTTCTATATGTGTCTTTTTAAACATGTGATATTTATGATGTAAATTCTCAAAACATTCAAGGTTTCTTTCATATTTATCATCATTTTCATTTGAATTAGAATTTGAATCAAAATCACTTACTTCAAAATTTTTTAAGTCATTTTCTCTTTGGCCTTTTCAGCAGCAGCATTTTGTTCTTCATTAGAATTATAATTCTACTTTTTATGATTAGAAATTGCCATCAAACTAACATCATCAGAATTTGCAGATTCTAGTTCACTTATCTTTGAATCTTTACTATCACTCTATGTAGCTTTCATAACTTTCTTTTTGAATCTTTTGGATTTCATGTGATCAGGTTTGTTGCATTTATAGAAAATAACATCCACTAGTTTTTGGTGAGTTTTCTAAATTTCTATTATCATTTTTTGTATGATTTCTTTCCTTTTTTGAACAACTTTTTGAACTTCTTTTTGATTAAAGCCATTATATCATCATATGCAAAATAATCACTTCCAGATTCTTTTTTTAGAGCAATAGCTTTCATTTTTTTTTGCATCTTGAGACTTAATGTAAAGCTCATGAGAGCAGGGGATCCATAAACATTATCAAAATTAAGAGTACTAAGATTTTTATCTAATAGAATTAAAACTTTTGATTCCCATTTAGGTGTAAGACATCTAATAAGCTTAGCAATTTTATTATGTTCATTAAGTTTCTTAGCAAGGGCTTTAATTTCATTAGTTAGTTTGGCATACCTATTGATTATCTCAGAAATTAACTCTTCTAGCATTATTTTGAATGTTTCATAATCTACTATGAGAAGATAAAGTCTAGTACCTTCAACTTGATTCGTACCTTCATATATAACTTGTAGTTTATCCTAGATTTCTTTTGCTGTATCACATCAAGGATATCTATTGAACTCATTTATGTGTAATGAGAAGAAAAAATACTCATAACTTTAGAATTCAACTACACTTTTCTTTTGTCGGCTTTAGTGAACTCTATTTTGATCTTTGAAAGGGTAGCATAATCTAAAACACTTTCCTCATTAGATTTCTTTTATGGATGCTTATATCAATCTTCAATAATATTCCAGCAATCCATATATTGGGATTGAATAAAATGCCTCAAGACAACCTTCTAGAAAGGATAATTTTCACTATTGAATATTAGAGGACGATGGATAGAATGTCCTTCATTGAATGGATTAGCAATTGGAGAATTGCTTGATTCAACTATCTTTAGGATCACTCAAAGAGGTTAAGCCTTAAGAAAATAAGAACCGTTTTTATACCAAATGTAGATCCTAAAGACACTCAAGAGAATGGATGAATTGGATGTCTCAAAATTTTCTGGATATTTTTTGATGGAACAAAAATGTATGTAAATGTAGAATTCTAATAGTAAAGGCAAAAATGCAATACAAAAATTATACCAAATTTTTGCAAGTTCTTTTTCAGTTCAAAAGCACAAAAATAATTTTGAAAATATGTGTGGAAGATTTGTTACGAATATTTCAAAAATCATTTAACATAATTTTGAAAATCCAAGTTCCAGAATATAAAATAGAATTATAGAAAATAGAGTAGAGTATAGTAGAAAACAGACACATATAACTTATAGTGATTCGGCCTCAATGCCTATATCCACTCTTCAAGAATCACTTTTAAGCTTTTCTCTCCACTTTTAACTCTTTAAGGGTAAGATTCAAAGTCAATATACAATCCTAGATATGTATATCTACCCATAATCTTATGCCAAAGTAAAAGATGTAAAACACTTATTAGAATTTTTTCTTAGGTTCTAACCAACCTAAACTCATAATTTTTCACAACATAATTTCCTCACAAACAATTGCAACAAAAGCTATAACCAAATTGAGGATGATATATAAAGAATGAAGTGCATAAAATGTACAAAGTGAGATTTAAAAGGTGTAAGCTTAACCCTTAAGAGGTAGAAATTCTTTCCAATAGATATCTAACCTTTCAATAGGTGAAACAATATGTATTTATACCCAAAAACTCATTTCTAAGTGTTAGAAATTGAAACTAGCCATTTATGACCATTAGAGGGGAAAACGAACAAAACAGACTAAAACAAACAGGTATTTTATCCTGTAGTGGAATCCAAAATTTTTTCCAGAAATTGACATTGTTTAGAAATTCAATTTCTTATGGTCCATTTTCTAATGAAATAATTCCTAACGAACCATTTTTTGAAAGAAACCAAATTTGACCAAAAACTCATTTTCTGACTTCTAAACATTTTTATGCAATTTTAAAACTTAAAATATATATGCATGAATGGAGAATTATGCCTCAATTTGATTTTGCAATTTTGGTATCCTATTTTCCTATATACTAAGACATTCTTTAACTTTGTCTTCTTGATATCCTTGTTCCTTGATATTTGCATTAGAACGGTATTAGAAATTTCTTTAGAAATAGCTTAGAACAGAATTCACAATAGATTTTATTTAAGGTTTAATTGTCATCAAAATTAGAATGGAGCCTTGAGCCAACAATATGTGCATGGGCATAAGTAATATATATTTTTTATTTAGTGCTAATCACGTCTAAATCGAAATAATTGAATGTTTAAGATTTGAAAAATGAAGCGTTGGTTTGAAATGAGTATCATTATGCATGACTTACCGAATTGAACACTAGATTGAGAAGAGATTGAAATAATGATTTTTATTTCATGAAACACTTTGAATGGATAAGATAATGAATGGAATAAGAAAATTTTTGATTTTCTTAATTATTTATGTTTATGTGATGAAATGCATAAATTGATTGATTGTGAGAATAAATTAATGATGACTTTGAGATGGCATAAAGTGAATTTGATGGAATGGAAAAAGGGCACTTGAATGCCTAGAAAGCAAAAGAAGGAAACTGAGAATTGTTAATTAAAGATTATGTGATTTTAACGTTAATTGAGTTTGATTTATATAAGAAAATGACTGAGTTGACTAGCCATAGGGATACAACATATAATTGACTAGTCATAAAAATACATATTGTGGTTCCAAATCATGGCGATTCATATTTGTGGGCCGGTGGTGGTCTACATAGTCATATTTGTCAACATTAGTAGAAATCCATCATGCAATTTGTTGAAATGTTTGACCCCTAAGTGGTCACTTCGGCAGCATTTGGACCTTTGAAGTTCTTCTCCCACATATCTGGTTCGGTGTGGTTTCTACTTGATATTACTTGGGGCACAATTTTAAAGTAAATAAAGGAAAAGGGAATAATGGAATTGGAAGATATAAATGTGAAGTGGTGTATATGTATGTATGTATGTATGTATGTATGTATGTATGTATGTATGAAAGTAAATTATTTTGTATAATTAATTAAAATTTATGTGAAAATTGTATATATGTTTCATTGATAAATTATGGTAAGATAAATATAGAAATGTAATGATTTTCAATGTATTGTGAATGTTATTAAGCTTATAAACAAATTGCCATGTAATTATTACTATTTGTGAATAAGTTTATATATTGGAAATTAAATTTAGTGTGCAAAACTAAGCAATAAGCGTAGTGCATACCTGGTTTTTTTTTTCGAGTAGGTATTCAAGATAATGATGGATATAAGAACTAGCTGTGGATCTATCAGGAAGCAAAGGACTTCTTTGACTTCTTGAGAGACACATGGATCAAAATTGTAATTGTATGTTAAGTAGATGGCATGTATACGATTGATATGTTATGGATAAGTTGTAATTGAATATTTAATGAATTAATATATAAATTTGATAATATGTGTGGATGGTTAACTTTATGGAATGATATATGTAAATTATTGATATGGATAAGAGATTATTTATATATGGTAATGAAATGATTATTTGGAGGATGGACAAAATAAGTTATGTAAGGAGTTTGGTTTGGAGATGAAGGGTAATATAGTATTAACTTTGAAGTGTAATCTTGGGTATATAATTATAAAGGTTTTTACGTATTAATAGCGGATATTCTGGGTTAATTTCATCCACGGTCACTCAAATTTCGTCAAATCACCCAAAAGTAACGGAATTATTTTTTGTGACATAAATGTCACTGAACTTATACATATTTGCATAAAAATCACGATCACCGGATTCCGATGATGACCCTTGCCGGATTGATGACATGGCGCGCCACGTCATATGCTTGGATACACGTGGCACGTTCCACGTTTGGGTCAATTTCAGCTAAGGTAACTGAACTTACAATTTATCATCTAAAAGTAACTGACTTATTTTTCATGACTTAAATGTCACTGAACTTGTCATCTTTTTTCAAAAAAATCATTTTGACCGGATACTCATGATGATTAATTTATTATCACATCATAAGCTAATATTTCATATTTGACACATCAGTAACCAAATCACTGTCATCAACTAATGTGTTATATTTGACACATCAGCAAATTATGTGTGTCCATAGCTAATAACGTCCATAGCTAATGTGTCATAGCTGATGACGTGGCAATAAATCCATCTCCATGAAGCCATGTGCAACGGTTGGTTCTATTCAATAATTGAACCGAATCGAAATAATCGAAAATCGAACTTTTAAGATTTTAATCAACCAAACTGAACCGAATTTATAAAATAACCGAATTCAAATCAAATCAAAATTTTCGGTCGGTTTGGTTCGGTTAACCGAAAAACTGAAAATTAAAACTTTTTTAAAAAAATTAAAAAATTGTGTCTAAAAATTATAAACCATATTATACTAAAGTAAAAACATTTAAATTATACAAAATAAAAGTTCAAATTAAAATACAATCCCAAAATATATAATAAATAATACAACAAAATCGTTAAATAAATTTTTTCATTTAATCGATTTTTAATTTAATAGTTAAAATTTCAAATTATCACATAAAAAATAGATATTAATAATTGATATATAATTTACAACTCAAAATAAGATAATTTACATGTACAAAATAATTATTCAATTAAAAAATTCAAAAAATTATATAATTATATATAATTTTGGTTCGGTTTGATTTTTCTGTTGTTTTTCCTTCAAAAACTGAACCGAAAACAAAAAATTTTCAAAATTCTAAACCAAACCAAAAAATTAAAAATCGAACCAAATTAAAAAATCAGATTTGGTTCAATTTTTCGGTTTGAACCGAAATTTGCTCACCTATATCTCCATGTGTGTCCGGTCAAAATGACTATTTTGAAAAAAGATGACAAGTTCAGTGACATTTAAGTCATGAAAAATAAGTCAGTTACTTTTGGGTGATAAATTATAAGTTCAGTGACCGTATCTGAAATTGACTCAAACGTGGAACGTGCCACGTGTGTCCAGGCATATGACGTGGCGCGCCATGTCATCAATCCGGCAAGGGTCATCGCCGGAATCCGGTGATCGTGACTTTTATGCAAATATGTATAAGTTCAGTGATATTTATGTTACAAAAAATAATTCCGTTACTTTTGGGTGATTTGATGAAAGTTGAGTGACTGTAGGTGAAATTAACCCGGGATATTCTATAAAAATTTTTATTGAGTGAATGGTAATATTGGGAAAATCAAGAAAACAAATAGAAATTTTACACTTCACAAATTGGTGGATCTAAGAATAGTATGTAATATTATGTACCTAGCTCGTTTATTGAACCGAACAAGCTCGTTTATCGAACCCCGCATAGGGTGTCACATACACACCCATATATATATATATATATATATATATATATATATATATATATATATATATATATATATATATATATATATATATATATAAGTTGAATTTTCAATGGTTTCGGGTGGATTTTTCATGTAGGGTTCGACTCTAAATTTCTTGAGTCATTCGGATTTCCTTCTTGTTTGGGTTCAAGTCACTTTTTTTCAGATGAATTCAATAAAAAAAATGTCTAGGTGTGTGTATATATATATATCTCAAATTTCTAACTTCTCGATTTTTTCTTCTCTTCTTTATGGTTCATCCACTCATCCTGCGGTCCTTTTTGTCTCACTTTATTTCTCTTGCCATTGCCTCCAAATTTTGAAAATAAAATTATGTAATTTTACTAATAATTCAATTTTAGTGGATTTGAATATTGAACACCTAATTTTTATTTTAAAATCAAACCAAATATATCAAAATATTTTCAATTAAATCTAGTTCGATATTCAATCCAAACCGATAGGATACTGCTTGTTTGGGTTTTGGTCCGATTTGTTAGTTATAATTGTGACTCGAAACACAACTCGAACCCTCTAAAAAAAAATGACCTTATCTGAAAATTCAAAAAGAATTGATCCATATCCAAATTTGTCCAATCCGACGCAATTTTAAGATCTAATTTGTACCATATTCTCAATCATAATGCTATCATCAACTCTATTTGTAATCGGCTTATTGAGACATGGGTAAAGGTGAATTGCAGCTAAGAATTAAAAGTGGATGGTCCAGGCCTAAAGAGCATGAAAACTCAACTTACTCCTCTTGTCCTTTTTTTTTTTTTTAATTGTCAGTTGAATAAAACTACAAGGTTTCTTTTTGTTATAACTGAAATTAACTAATTAAAAATTAAAATTAAATAAAATTAATTTTTTTACCCGAATAAAATTCTTATCTAAATTCAATTTATAATTTTTTTTGTGCCAATTCAATAATATATTGACTTATAAAATTATTAGTTACCTATTCACTACTTTTTTAATTTCATAATTATTTTATTTTATGTATTAATTTCTTATTAGTTTGATTCACGGAATAAATTTATGAACCTGATATAAATAAAAGATTTAATACCTTCGTAATTTGGTGACGTGGCACAAAAGACTTTCTCAACTCTACCAAATCTAACTAGCTATTACAACAGGGAAATTATATGTCCAAACACAAGCTATTTGTTCTCTACCTGAGCTGCTGCCACCTGTTAAGTGGCTATAGATGTGAGGAGGGGGCTTGATGAATCTTTTATTATTTTTTTTAATCTCTGTCTTGGAGTATGTTTATACAGAAAATCAAAAAAAATATTTTTTTCTTTTTGTTGTTGTTTTAATTGGTATAGAAGTGAAATCTAAGGCTATATTTGGTAAAATATAATAAATTATAATGTATTGAATAATGTAATAAATTAAAATATATAATATAATGTAATGTAATGTAATTGTGATTACATTATTATATTTGATTACATTAATAATGTAATGTAAATACTAATATATTTTTCTATTTAGTTGAAAATATGAGTAAAAAATAGTTAAAAATTTCAAATATATAATGCTTATATATGTCTTGATCAATGACCATAAATTGATCATTAAGTTTTTTATCCAATGACTATAATTAATTTATTTGTCCACTTATGATTGGTCCAATTTATTTTGTTATTAAATTTTTACCAAAATTATCCAAAATTATTATTTAGGTTAGTTTTAAAATTTTAGCAAAAAACGAGTTCGTTTCGGTATATTTCAGAGTCTAAAATTAAATTATCTGTACGAAAATTAATTTTTCACTTTGAAAAATTTATTTATATTATTTCTAAAGATTTTATGTGATCAGAATAATTTTTTTAAGATTTGTAAAATATTTTTAGCCGGTCAAAATTTTGATCAACTTTTTACGATTCCGCTACTTATTTTTATTTATGACTTTTAGTGACCTAAATGAATTCATTTTTACCTCAAATTATATTACTGTACTCGTAATGAATAATACTTTCTAGTGGTGTAATAAAAAGTTTACGGTTTTCGACGACTTTCGAACAGTATTATTCATCCCGATCATGTTAAAACTAGCATTAAAATAAATTAATTCATGTTAAAAATGTATTACTTCATTAAAATAAAAAAACTAGCATCAACACTCCAATATCATGTTAAAAATAATTTGCAAAATTTTTGAACTCATAAAAACAATATAATGAAAAATACGGAATAAAATTGAAGAATTCGGCAATACATTAGTAAATGTATTCATAAATAAATTAGTAAATGTACATGATTACATTGTATTGTTAAAATTTTGTGTTAACAAACAAAAAATTAATTACACTTCAGATTACATTACATTACAATTCATCCTACCAAACATAACCTAATACTTTTAGTTAGAGGCTTAGTGATTTTTTATAAAGAGACAGGCATATAGCCCGACAATAAATGTGGAAAGGAGGAATTGAATTCAAGATTTCCTGCACATTTGATTTAATGCTGGTAATCAAATCAAATTCTGATGATTAGAGGTTTACCGATTGATTGCCTGCCTAGCTGATTTGTTACCAGAAGGTCGTAAGTTGTGAAAAGAAACACTTCTTGCAAAAAGTAATTTAATGGGATTGATCCATTATGAAGGTTTTTGGAATTCTTTTGGCATGTGTATTTATTTAGTTATTTATTTTTTAAATTTACATGATCTTGACAAAAATGGGGATAATAGGAATACTCTTCTCAACAGCAGGACGTAATTTGCGCAGATTTTCATGTTTGGGCGGATATATGTTACTTTTGCCATGCTTCAAGTGTATAAAATATTATTAGTAAAGTTGAAATGTGCAATTAGAATTTTTTTTTCAACTGCATATGTAATTTTATGCATTATCCTTTTTAGCTGATCACCTTAAGCGTTATATCATCCACATGGCAAAATTTGATTTCAGCATTGCCTTTGTATGTGTTATTTTTACATGCACCCACGCATAGAGACATGGAGATCAGAAGAGAGAGGTTTAACTTATATCAGAAAGATATATTAATATTATATGTATTATTATCATTACAAAAATAACTTATATCAGAAAGATATTTTATATGTATTATCATTACAATAGCACAAACTGTGTTTTCAAGATCGACGCAATTCAACCTTTTATTCTGCCACAATCAGCCTTATTTCTCAGTTCTTGCTCAACTACGCTTCATCTTACTTAATTGATGCTGGACCAAGAAACGGAGAAGAGAAAACAAGCATTAGTTTAGTTATGTATGTATGGATGCATGTACAGAAGTTATAATTAAGACATGATTAGGTAATTATCAAGAGAACTTACGTCTGACAGTTCATGGATTTGGAGATAGGAATATTAAAGACAACTCCACACTTTTTGGGGAGAAAGGAGGCTGCATCATCCTTAATGTTTGGATTTTGAGCAGCTGCTGCCTTAAGACAGTCGCATGCGGCTCGCCTATCTGCGGTGGTTGGTGCAAGTGTATTCATTTTCTTGACCCCAGCACAGCATCCAGCAGAAGGAGCAGTATCAGCTCCGGTCAGGTAAGGAACGCAAGGAGCTACTGTCGAGCTCACTTGGCCGCAATCGATTGCCTCTCCTTGCATCACCATCAATGAAACAATGGCAACCACAACCAACATTGCTGACATGACTACACCCTTCATTCTCATGTTTATGCTGTGCGTGAGCTTGATGATATGAAAGGAGAGTGGCTCAAATATGGTATATATAGGCTATTAGAAGTTATGAAGTTAAAATGTGTGGGTCAGAGATTGATGTATTAATGGCTGAATTTTAGTTATATTATTTTGGCTTCTTGTATACTTTTTAACAGCAAAGAAGGTGCATTTTGAAGTTCAAGGATGCCCTATCCTTTGTATTTTGCTTAGAGACCGTTACATATATGGCATCACCTGCTCAAAAAGAACTCGGGAATTTTGTGATTTTTGGCTTAATTATGAAAGTGTTGATGCATTCCCATTTGCATTGCAGAAATTTTAGAGTTGATTAAATTAGCTAATTAATGTTAGAGGTTTAAAAAGGATATGTTCTACCACTATATTTTTTAAAATAGGTAATGTTTGTTACTGCACTATAATACATCTTACCCATAAAATGTAAGATACATGGTATTAATGTTATATATAGAAGAAGGGTTAAGGCTAATTTTTGAATTGATTAGAAATGACACTCAATTTTTTTCTAGTTGTTTTTGTCTTTGAAGTATCAAAAAAGAGATATCTTGCAACTATGCTTTTAAAATAGGTAATTTTTTGCCATTGAACTAATTATAAATATAGGATACGTGGCATTATATGATTAGTTTTTTGTGAGAAACAATGACATTTTCTCAGTTTTTGAAATTTTAATCGCAAAAACAATAAAAAAACAAAAGTTCAATAGCATTTTACAACAGTTTAAAATGTCAGTGACAAAAAATGCCCTCATCCTTTAAAATTAAAAAGAATAACCGGTCGCATGTATTCTAAGATCAAAGGAACAAGGTAACTTGGTAATTAGTCAACTTGGTTCATGTTTTAGATCTTAATTAATCTACTGCATACTATTATTAAATAATGGGGAAGTTCAATGTAATGATAAGAAAGTAGTCATTGCAATAGGTAATTTTTTTTTTTTCAAAGTAATTATAATATGAATATAATTGAATACAAAATTAGACTCTTATTCTTTCTCTTCAAGATACGTTTCTGATCAGAATGGCCAGTGATCAGGGGAGAGAAACAAGGGTCCTCACAAAAGTTGTGAAATTTACATTTTGTTTTCTTTTTCTTCGTTACCAATCTTAACCATTTCAAGTGACTTAAAGTCATACAAAAAAAGATGAGCAGTAAGCATGTAACAAGTAATCTCAAATAAACCTTATTACCTACCTTCGAAGAAGTAATCTCCAATAAAACCTTATTATTATTACCTACCTTCGAATAACATAATGGTCTTATCTGTAGAGCCCTTAACTTGGAGAATAATTTAGTCCAAGAATTCTTAACACAATACTCTTTCATTATCCGTATCTCAAATCCCCAATCAATCTTTCTCTTGCACCCCACACTCAGCAGTTCATCCACTACCCACAATGTGTGTCTGTAAGGATTGTGTCCATTCATCAGGAACGGGAACAACCCCAATACTCTCACCTCGAATCTTCATCCCAACAATCTCATAATTTCTCCTATTACCTTCTTCTAAGGCCACCCAATGCAAATAACCTCTAACAAGAACCCCACGCCCAGGACGAATACAGGCATAACTACATATATACTCGTTGAATTATCTTTCAAATTGTAAACTTAAACCAACTGTCAAACCATTTCTTTAACTGTCAAGCCAGTACGTAGCTGTTCCAGTTCAAAATACAATGCAACATAGGATTATTTGTTATTTATTTAAATGTGCAATCTTATATTTTGTTTTGTGAAATTGGTTGTAACAACTTGTTCTGTAACTTATATAATTGATATTCAATAGAAAACAAACGATATTTTTCTACTACCATTTTAGTAAGGTGTCTTTCAAGAAATGACACGTCTTCAATATAATAATTCCACACTATATTAAATTCTAATAATTTAGAAGAAAATTTATATGTTATCTGTAATAATTTTCAGATAAAATTCAAGCATCCATTGATTGCCTCCTAGACTAGTTGTTTACTTGTTTGTACGCAACTCCTAGTTGGTTGAGGCTTTTCAATTTTATGATAAGTATTTCTATTTTCCATTAGAAAAAATTAATGAAATGATATTCTCCAGATTAAAAAAATTTACTTTTAAATCACATTTAAAATCCAAGGCTAGTGACTGAAAATTGCCCTAAAAATTTCCAGTTAAAATATTTTTATTTCTGACTTTGCAAGTTCTGTATCTAATTTATCATATATCCTTATTTTATTCACCCCAATGAAAAATAAATTTTCATAGCTTATACTTTACAATGAGTAAACCGAAAACCATATATTCTCTTTGTACCATTCATCACAACAATTTTTAAGTATTTTTTTTTATTTTACTCAAAGTGATTTTTTAAATTTTAATTTATTTTCTTATTTTACTCTTATGTATAAAAACAAAAAAAAAACGAAATAATTAATAAAATGAGAATATATAATTATAGAAAATTATTAAATTGGTATTAAGGTAGTTTAGTAAATCACAATGAATATTTTATAAAATCACTACCAGCTAAAGATTTTTTTTTTTTGGGTGTGCAAAAAGCTGAAAATTACCACAATTGAGCGAAACTAACAAGGGCTAAAACTTAGCAAAATGAAGCTAAACATAGAAATTGCAATAATGCAAAGGATCAATTTGGAGATAGGATGCATGTGGAACGTTGGCAGGCATGATGTATATAACCTTTAATTTTGATCTTCATAACTTTCTTTTTTTTTTTTTGATCTTTCATAATTTTTAATCTTCATAATTTGGAGAAAAATTTAACCCATTTGAGCTCTATTAGAAACATTCAGTAATAACTAAGCACTAATATAGTTGCACACAAGGATCAAACTTGTTCTTCACCATCTTCAATATTAAGTGAAACCATGGCAGCAATACACCAGTTATCTTGGTTCAGATAACGAAATAGTTGCATCCATCAGTTAACATACATTAACAGTTCTAACAAACAGAACAGAATAGATCTCTTTGTTTTTTTTTTTTTTTAAAAAAAACCTTTGCAAGAGAGACGATGAATCAACTGGATTCAGATGGCGGTTTTTCTTTTGGATGTTTGGAGGCATAGTGATCACCGAGCTGATTATGATTTGCTAGCTGCGTCTGAAAGTCAATATTCATTTGTCAGTAAAGTCAAGAATCATGGAAAAAGAAGTGCAGAAAGCATATATGGAAGGAAAGCATCAAAAGATAAAAATTTTAATTGAGCAATTTGAGAAGGGTGCATTGTGTAAGATGATTGTGCACTAACAAAAATCTGTTTCTCACATCTAAATGAAGTGTCTTTAATCAATCAACACAACATCGACTGAAAAATCGCATACCTTGGTCTAAAAGTTTCATAAGGGCTAAATTCATCTAATCGTTAACTAACTCTGCACAAGGTCATTTTCAAATAGCTATATTGGGCACATCAAACTTTAATCCCCATACAACTATAGAACTCACTCTAATTTTTGTTAAATCCAGCAATGATTTTCCCAGCATACAATTAACCGAATATTATAACACTAGAAAATGAGATGTACGCTAAACATCAAACTGAAATTCTTAAAATTTTCTTTCCTAAAAAATATATCAGCTCTAACTTGATGGCCCCAGTTGCACTGGAATCTAGTGAAAGTACCTTAATTGTAAGAAAACAGAAAAAGCAAAAGGTTCAAAACACCCTTGATGTATGGTCAAAAGTTCTTCTCCTTAAAACTTTTTTTCTTTTGGCCCTCCATAACCTTTAAAGTTCCAAAGTGGCCTGTATATATCCATTCTTTTGCAACTTCTATTTAATTTGATCATTATAAAGTCATGTGGTACCCACATGGGGCCTACAATGAGGAAAAATAAATCTCTTTATTCTCTCTCTCTTTCTGTCCCCTCTCTCTTTGATCAAAAAGACTATAAGCCAGATTAAGCTTTCCTCTCAGCCTGTAGCCAAACAGCAAAGCATTATAAGCATCCACAATATTCTCTTCCCACAATCATTATTTCAGGTTTCAGATAACTCTTGAAGCTTCATCCAGTTCCCAATTCTAAATAAAACCAAACACAAGTGCTTTTTAGATAACCTGCATCCATCTGCATCACTGCCTCAAAAAACTAATAATCATATAATTCCAAGCGATAGCAATCCGCTCAAGCATAGTATCGGAAACCCTTAAGGCCTCTTCTATCTTTCCATTCTTGGCACAACCACAAGTCATAATGATAATTAGTCCTCAAACTAATCATCATTGGTTATTATAACCATATTCATTAGAGGTGTGCCTCAAACTCAAGGCTCAACAAGTCCTAGTCGTATTAGATCGTATACATTAACAAGATGCACCTTTTTTTGCTCAGCATTGGACACAAGGCACACATCTTAGTGCCTATGTGATATGAGCTTGAAAAGCTCATAAAGTTCGCGTTTTAATATGTAGTTTTGTTCGATATTATGTAATATTTTGTTTTTTTTTTATCTATATTTTGTTGTTTTTATGTGTTTTGTGTGTGTGTGTGGTTGTTTTATTTATTTTGTAGGAGAAGTGAATGAATTTAAGCTTAAAGAAGTAAATTGGAAGAAGGAGAGAAATGAGAGTTGCAATGGCATTGTCGCGAGCGCGACAATAAGGAGAGCTCGCGCAGCATAAGGGGGAGAGAGCCAGGCCAGCAGCCAGAAGCGCGCATTGTCGCGAGGGCGACAAGAAGGAGGAGAGCTCGCGACAGCCAGCAGAGCCAGCCAAGCATGAGCGTGTCTTGCCGCGAGCGCGACAAGTGTCGCGAGGTCGCGACAGAGGACGGATGAGCAGTTGAATTTCTGAAGTGATGCAATTTTTTATGAACAATGACAACTTTTGTGAAGGGTTATCTTTGAATAGTCATATGTTTTAGAGAGACATATATATGCCATGTGAACAAGTTTTTAGGGGGGAATTTCTGGATTTTGATTCTTGTGATCTTAGAACAGTAGTTGTTGTTTTTTTAGTTTTTTTACTTAATCTTTTCATGACTTGGAGATGAGACAAAAGCAAGGGAGAAGACATCTTATTTGAAGGGAAAAAGGGTTGAGAGATCCACTTCTCCTTGTTCTTATGTTTTATTTTTCTTCCATGTAATTTTTTAAAATGAATATTATGTTGGCATTTGATTATATATGAACAAATTTCTATTTCCATTTATAATGTTGATCTTTGTTTGTAGTGCTTGTTATTAAAACTTTATTAGTATCATTATAAGTTAAGGAAGACGACCTTAGATGTGCAATTCATTTCTGAAAATCAACATAATGGTCATAAATAAGGGAGTTAGCGAGAGCAACGTCTTATTGAAAGTTAATAGAAAATTCATTATCAAAACATAGTTTAAGAAATCATATGTGGAGATAATTGCTATAGGTTGGTAGATAATCTTAAAACGTGTTATTAAAATTAACTGGTTCATTAACGAGAGTTGAGAATTAGTACTTTAATTGCATGTTTTAGGCAATCTAATTCATGTCGAGAGAGTGGATTAGAAATTTATTCCAACTTGACTTACTAATAAGATTAAAAATTATAATTAAAATAATGGTATCAAATGCATGATTATTTAATTTCATAATATTTATTGTCTTCTTTGATTATACTTATCTAGGATTTAATTAATTTATGCAATAAAGTAGTTAGAATGAATTTCAACTCATGAACATCGTAAACAAGATTAAAATTGAGTAATAATGGTGAATAATTAAAATCAACAATTTCTCGTGGGATCGATATCTGAAGTATTATAATCGGTACACCGTATACTTGCGGTATTTAAGCTTTTAGAAAAAGTATATCAAGTTTTTGGCGCCGTTGCTGGGGAATTTGATTGATTTAATTTATTACATTATGAAACTTGATTTAAGATTTTGGATTACGATATTTAATTTGATTTTGTTTGTTGTGAATTTTCAGGATTTGACAATTCATGCCGCATACAAGGAGTTCGCAAGAAGAACTTGAACCGTTAAATCTGGAGATAGAGAGATTCCTATTGAGTAACCGTAAGTCAAATAAAAAGAAGAATCGGAATAGGAGAATTGCTATGGATGAAGAAGACAATTCACCGCGATTAATGGACTTTGCCACGCCAGCATTGTGCTCAACAAGGTGTGGTAAGACCCACGGTAAATGCAAACCAATTTGAAATAAAACCATCGCTTTTATAAATGATTCAAAACAGTATACAATTCTATGGTTTGGCAAATGAGGATCCAAATGCTCATTTGACAAATTTCTTAGAAATTTGTGATACTTTTAAGATTAATGGAGTTTCGGCGGATGCAATCAAGCTTAGGCTTTTTCCTTTTACATTGAAGGACAAAGCAAAAGCTTGGTTGAATTCCCTTACTAGGGGCTCTATCACAACTTGGGACTAGTTAGCCCAAGCCTTTTTATCAAAATATTTTTCCCTAGCAAAAACTGCCAAAATTATAAAGGATATTACCACTTTTGTTCAACATGACGCTGAATCTTTGTATGAGGCATGGGGAAGATTCAAAGAATTGCAGCGGAGTTGCCCACACCACAATCTTCCAAGGGAGTTACTGATGCAAACATTTTATAATGGTGTGAATCCAACAACTCGAGGCACCATTGATGCGGCAGCTGGGGGATCTCTTATGAGGAAGACCACGGATGTTGCATTCGAGTTATTGAAGGAAATGTCAATGAATAATTGCATGTGGCCAACTGAGAGAGCTAGGGAGACAGATTTCTCCAATGTGAGGGGAGTTCATGCGGTAGATTCGGTAGTAGCTTTGCAGGCTCAAGTGGAGCAATTGACTCAGAAAATTAATAGCCTAGGTAGGTAGTAATCCATCTAGTGGGTGTGGTATATGTGGACAATTGGACCATGGAAGTGAATGGTGTAATTTGGGTATGGCAAGTACTGAAGAACAAGTTAATTTCATCCAAGGACAAGGAAGGGAAAACCCATATTCAAACACTTACAACCCCGGTTGGAGAAACCACCCGAATTTTTCTTGGGGCAATAGTAGTAACCAGAATAGGGTTGTGGGGTTTCAACAACCTCAAGATAGGTTTGGTGCCTTTGAAGTAAAGATGGATAGATTTTTGGAGGGCATAAATATGAAGTTTAATGCTCAAGAGGAGTCCCAAAAGAGGATGGAAACTAAGTTTGATCAAATAACCAAAAATCAAGCTTCATCCATTCATAATTTGGAAGTTCAATTGGGGCAAATTGCCAAGGCTCTTCCATCGCGAGTACAAGGGAATTTACCAAGCAATACGGAGGACAACCCAAGAGAGCATCTAAAGGCCATAAATTTGAGGTCAGGAAAGTCTTACTATAATGAATTTGTTACCACTAACAAGTTTGGTAGTGTGCAGTAACATAAAGAGCAAGATGAGTTTTGTGTCGTGAGCGCGACACCTATCGCGAGCACGACAGTTGAAGGAGCTGCCACCATCGCGAGAGAGAAGCCTGTCGCGAGCGCGCCAGTTACAGTAAAAAAACCTTTTGTTTCGAGCGCGACACCTGTCGCGAGCACGACGAATGGGGTTGCACAAGGGAAAATTTCAAAGATTTTTCAACCACGACCATCATTTCCACAACGATTGAAGCAAGAGAATCAAGATAAGCAATATCAATCTTTTTTTGATAAATTGAAACATGTGCATATAAATTTAAATTTTGTTGAGGCTATAATACAAATTCCTAACTATGCAAAGTTTCTTAAAGATTTAATTGCTAAGTACAGAAGTTGGGAAGATGTTTCAACCATTGAATTGACTGAGGCATGTAGTTCTATCATAACAAATAATTTGCCTACTAAGCTAAAAGATAATGGTAGTTTCACCATTCCATGCATTTTAGGAGATGTTGAGTTTCCTAAGTGTTTATGCGATTTGGGGGCCAGCATTAACCTCATGCCATTATCTATTTTCAAGAAGTTGGGGTTAGATTATGTTAAACCTACTTCAATGATTTTACAATTAGCTGACCAGTCCATTAAAAAACCATATGGTATAGTGAAATATGTTTTAGTTAAGGTTGACAAATTTATTTTGCCTGCCGATCTTATCATCTTAGATTTTACATATGATGTGAAATGCCCATTGATTTTAGGGAGACCTTTTATGAGAACAGGTAGGGCATTGGTTGATGTTTAAGAGGGTTCATTAATCTTGCGAGTGGGGGATGATAGTGTAGAATATCGCATGGATAGGTCATTGAGATACCCCATGGAGGAGAATATATGCATGAGAATAGATGTCATTGATGCTTGTGTTGCAGCAGTATTTAATGAAGCAGATGTCGATGAGGAGGTCTTTGAGAGAGAAGTTGGTGGGAAGGAAGAGCAAGAAGGTGCAAGGCCAGAACGTTTATATCGAAATGATGCACCTATACCACCTTCAATTGTAAGTCCTACAATAGAGTTGAAAGAGCTACCTAGTCATTTAAGATATGCATTTCTTGGTTTAAATCATACTTTACCTATCATTGTGTCTAATAAACTTACTAGTAATCAGGAATTTCTGCTAGTAGAGGTGGTTAAAAAGAGGATAAAGAGTATAGGTTGGCAAATTTCAGATTTGCAAGGAATTAGTCCTAATGTTGTTATGCATAGGATTAATATGATAGATGATTGTCAACCTAGGGCAGATAGGCAAAGGAGACTTAACCCTAATAAGAAAGAGGTAGTTAAGAAAAAGGTCATCAAATTGTTAGATGCTGGGATTATCTATCCAATTTCGAATAGTTGTTGGGTGAGCCCAATATATTGTGTACCTAAAAAAAGAGGTATGACAGTAGTTAGGAATGAGAATGAGGAGTTGATTCCTACTAGAACCACCACGGGTTGGAGGGTTTGTATTGATTATAGGAAGTTAAATTCAGCTACTAGGAAGGATCATTTCCCTTTACCCTTCATTGATCAAATGTTGGAAAGGGTAGCTGGGCATTCTCATTATTGCTTTTTGGATGGGTATTCGGGATATTTTCAAATTTTTATATACCCTAGTGACCAGGAGAAGACTACTTTTACTTGTCCATATGGCACTTTCGCCTATAGACATATGCCTTTTGGGTTGTGTAATGCACTTGCAACTTTTCAACGGTGCATGACCTCTATCTTTGGGGATATGATGAGGACATCATGGATGATTTTTCAGTCTATGGAGATTCATTTGAGTTATGTTTAAATAATTTAGATAGAGTGTTGGCTAGGTGTGAGGAAACCAACCTAGTGCTTAATTAAGAAAAGTGTCACTTCATGGTTGAAGAGGGTATAGTTCTTGGCCATAAGATTTCTAGTAGGGGCATTGAAGTAGATAGAGCCAAGGTTGAACTGATTGAGAAATTACCTCCACCCACTACACTTAAGGGCATTAGATCATTCTTAGGACATGCTGGTTTCTATAGAAGATTCATTAAGGATTTCTCACTAATAGCTAAGCCTTTAACTAATTTATTGGTTAAGGAAGTATCTTTTGAATTTTCTGATTGTATGCATGCTTTTAATTCATTAAAAGAAGCCCTTACAACTGCACCCATAATTACTTCTCCTAATTGGGATTTACCTTTTGAGATTATGTGCGATGCAAGTGACTTAGCAATAGGTTGTGTGCTTGGTCAAATGATTGAAAAGCATTTGCATGTGATTTACTATGCTAGTCATACTTTGTCACCACCTCAAGTAAATTATACAACCACTGAAAAAGAAATGTTGGTTGTTGTCTTTGCATGTGATAAGTTTAGGTCTTATTTGTTAGGATCTAAAGTTATAATCTATACGGATCATGCAGCTTTGAGATATTTGTTTGCTAAGAAAGATATTAAACCTAGGTTGATTCGTTGGGTTCTTCTATTGCAAGAATTTGATCTAGAAATCAAAGATAAGAAAGGCTCTGAAAATTTAGTAGCTAATCACTTATCTAGGTTAGAAAATGCTAAAAGACCACTAGGGGATAGTCATAAAATCAATGAATCTTTTCCGGATGAATCTCTTCTGTCAATAAAGTATAAGTATGTGCCTTGGTTTGCAGATTTTGCTAACTTTCTTGCTGCAGGAATTATCCCTTATGGATTGACATGACAACAGAAAAAGAAGTTTTTTAGTGATATTAAAAACTATTTTTGGGAAGAGCCCTATTTATTTAGGATTGGTGGGGATGGTATCATAAGAAGGTGTGTGAGTGAGGAGAAAACTTTGGATATTTTGGCTCATTGTCATTCATCATTGTATTCGGGGCAAAATGGTGGAGCAAAAACTGCTTCTAGGGTGCTAGAGTGTGGATTTTATTGGCCTACCCTTTTTCATGATGCTAGAACTTTTGTAGCTAAATGTGATAAATGTCAAAGGGCAGGAAACATAGGGAAGAGAGATGAGATGCCCTTAAATAATATTCTGGAGATTGAAATTTTTGATGTGTGGGGAATAGACTTTATGGGTCCATTTCCTATATCTTTTGGGAAATTTTATATATTGGTTGGGGTAGACTATGTCTCTAAATGGATTGAAGCTGAAGCTTTAGCAACCAATGATTCGAAAGTGGTGATTTCGTTTTTGAAGAAACTCTTTTCACGGTTTGGAGTGCCAAGGGCTATCATAAGTGATGGAGATACGCATTTCATTAATCGCTCTTTTGCATCTTTATTGCATAAATATGGTGTCCACCATAGAGTAGCTACTCCATATCACCCACAAACCAGCGGTCAAGTAGAGGTGTCCAATAGGAAACTTAAATGGATTTTAGAAAAAACTGTTTCTAATTCTAGAAAAGATTGAACACATAAGCTTGATGACGCATTATGGACATATAGGACTGCTTTCAAAGCACCTATCGGAATAACTCCATATAGGCTAGTGTATGGAAAAGCATGTCATCTTCCTGTTGAGTTAGAGCATAGGGCATATTGAGCAATTAAGACCTTGAATTATGACATAAAAGATGCCGGGTTAAAAAGATGTTTACAATTAAATGAACTTGATGAATTGCGTCTTTTTGCTTATGAAAATGCACGTTTATATAAGGAAAGGTCTAAGAAGTGGCATGATGCTCATATTAAGTATAAAAGCTTTAAGAGTGGGGATAAGGTTCTACTTTTCAATTCTCGCTTGAAATTATTCCCTGAAAAATTGAGGTCTAGATGGAGTGGACCTTTTGAAATAACTCAAGTTTTTGACCATGGATATTTAGAACTAAAAAATAATAAAGGAGACTTGTTTAAAGTTAATGGGCATCGATGTAAAATATATTTAGATGGAGCATATGAGAATAAAGAGGTATCTTTTATCTCTTTACAATTAGCTTAAGGTTATTCGTATATTTTACTTCCTATTGTTTTATTGTGAATAATTTTATTTTTCTTTGTTTGTTACCTTATTTAGAATGCTTACACATTTTTATTTTTATTTTTATTTTTGTATTTTACAGGTATTTATGTGTGCTTTATTTTTGTTAATTATATATGAAAAAAAAATAATAATCAAGTCATGAAGTATCATTGTTGTCGCGAGCGCGACAAGGATGAGTGTCTTGGACCACAGGATTCTGTCGCGAGCGCGCCCAATTCGCCTTCGCGACTGCTTCATCCTCCTTGGGCATTAGGCTTCTGTCGCAAGAGTGACTGATAACTAGGGAGATTAGGCATTTAGGCGCTGTCGCGAGCGCGATATTCTTCGCGAGCTCACTATGTTCAAATACCGTGTCTTGTCGCGAACGCGACAGTGTCGCGAGGTCGCGACAGGACACGGGATTCGAATTTCTGAAATTTTCAGCTGCCTTTTCACCTGCCCCTATATATAGCTAAAACCCTAATTTAACCCTTCACCTTCCCACATTCAGCTGCTCTCTAGTTTTCAAAGTTTTTCTCTCAAGGTTTTGGGTTTTCTTCTCCTCTGTTAGATCTCACTTGATTTTGTGGAGAGTTTTTGCTGGATTCCGTGTTTTCTTTTTCTTCTTCACTTGTTACTGTGATTTCAGATTGGATTTCTCTATTTTCCATCATGGTACGCACAAAATCTATTGGCCACAAGGATAAGCAACCAGTTGCAGAGCCAAGTTCTCCGCCAACGCCACCTTTTGAGTATCTTCAAGCCAGGTTTGAGTGTCCATTCCCTATATACTCTGAAGAAGAAGGCAAAAAGTTTCAGTTTTTTTAACACAAAAACATATGTAGGCATGTTGCATTTAGACAGTGAGTTGATTAAGGATTTAGGTTTAACTGCTCAATTTGATAAGTATATCAAATAAATGAAATGGAAAAAATTTTCTGTCATGAATTTGCGTATTAGGAGGGATTGGGCTGTGGAATTTTTTGTCACATTGGCCTATGTAGACAATAAAAAGGCTAAATTTAAATTTAGACACCAGCGTGCTGAGTTTATATTTGATTTTGAAGAAATGCACGATTGGTTTGGTTTTCCTTTGAAAGGAAAACGTTTTAATGCCAATTTGTTTGATCACCGGCCGATTTGGACGACACTCACTGGCTTGCATGAATTCAATAACAAAAATGCCTCTAATCGACTTATTAAGGATAATGGCTTGTTTTTATTTCATAAATATTTATGCCATGCTTTGTTTGGACGAGTAGAAAGCACAAAGGTGCAAACCAAAGATTTATTTGTGTTTGATTTGTTAATGTCACGTAAAACACCATGTTCAATAGATTTTATTTTTGATGGGTTATACCATGCATCCATTGCTAAAACTAAAACAGTAGGCATGTGTCACATGGTAACCGGCATCATTTTAGGGTGTTTAGGTGACTTAGGCAATTTTGTGTTTGATGAAAATGAGCGTGTGACTTTAATGGATATCCGTTATCTGCGTAACTCTCATGTTTTAAATAGAGGCGCTTGGCCTCTGCAGTTTTTATCACGTTTTGCACAGAAAACGAGTACTTGTCGTGCCAAATGAAAAGGGAAAGCACCTGAAACGTCTACTGCTGCTGCATCTGGTGATTCAGATGATGCTGATGATGAAGATGAAGCTGCCCCAGCTAGTGATTTCGGTGTAGGCCGAGATGATAGCGGTGAGCCCAGTATTGATGCTGAGCAAGAGGAGGTTGCTGGATTGCAGCGAGTCATGGCTCGTTTGGATGGGATTGAGGCTGCCAATCAAAGCATGGCGGCCCAGATGGATTCCCTTGAGGCAAATGTCAAACAAATGCACAAAAGTCATAAGAGCCTCAGCCGCAAGCTTCTTTCATTCTTCCGCCATCAGAATATTCCTTTCACTCCTCCACCGGGGTCCCCAAGTGGACCATCTCAGTAATGTTCCTCTCTCCGATTTTAAGTTTTTCTTTTGTTTGTGTTTGTTTTTATTAAGTGTTTGTTTGTGTTGTATGTGTTGTTCTTGTGGAGTCTTCCTTACACAATGAGGACATTGTGTCCTTTAAGTGTGGGGAAGCTAGTTGTTAGTTTGCATATAGGATTAGTTTTTCAATTTTGATGTTTTATTTTGAGTTGTGTTATGGAGTCATTCCTTGTGAGGTTATTGCTTATTAACATATGTAATTAATCTTTGCATGTTAATTATGAGTCTATGGATACATCTACTAGCTTAGAATTAAGGATCTTTAGTTTTAATATGATTATACTTCTATGGATAGACATGTTTAGGTAAAGTACTTTGGTATATAGTTCTTTTAAGCCAAGTTTCTTTAAATATATGCTTTAGAATAGTGAGTTTTGCATGATGTAGAGTTTTGTCATAGCCATAGTGAGCTTTTGAGCCTTAACATTATCTTGTTGAGAGATTTTCTCTTGTATTCATTACTCTAGAACTTGTGTTAGATCATTTTTGAGATCACATTTAGTATGAGATGTGCATGAAAAATGATAAAGGCACTTAGATTACACCATTTTGGCTTGCTTTAAAAACTTACCCTTTTGACTTTAGGTAGCTATTTTGAGCCTATAACCATTTTATTCATGAGCTTATGTTGAGCCTATATCCATTTTAAAGTGTATTAAAACTTTCTTTTCGAACCCTTATGTGGAAGATATAGTAATGCTTTGATGAGTAGGATATATTATTGACATTTTATAAGCATGGTATGAATCCTTTTTGATCCCTAAGTTTAAGGCCACTATTATTTCCATAAAAAAAATTATCTAACACAAGTTCTAGAGTAATTAATACAAGAGAAAATCTCTCAACAAGACAATGTTAAGGCTCAAAAGCTCACCATGGCTATGACAAAACTCTACATCATGCAAAACTCACTATTCTAAAGCACATATTTAAAGAAACTTGGCTTAAAAGAACTATATACCAAAGTACTTTACCTAAACATGCCTATCCATAGAAGCATAATCATATTAAAACTAAAAATCCTTAATTCTAAGCTAGTAGATGTATCCATAGACTCATAATTAACATGCAAAGATTAATTACATATGTTAATAAGCAATAACCTCACAAGGAATAACTCCATAACACAACTCAACATAAAACATCAAAATTGAAAAACTAATCCTATATGCAAACTAACAACTAGCTTCCCCACACTTAAGGACACAATGTCCTCATTGTGTAAGGAAGACTCCACAAGAACACATACAACACAAACAAACACTTAATAAAAACAAACACAAACAAAAGAAAAACTTAAAATCGGAGAGAGAAACATTACTGAGATGGTCCACTTGGGGACCCCGGTGGAGAAGGGAGTGAAAGGAATATTCTGATGGCGGAAGAGTGAAAGAAGTTTGCGGCTGAGGCTCTTATGACTTTTGTGCATTTGTTTGACATTTGCCTCAAGGGAATCCATCCGGGCCGCCATGCTTTGATTGGCAGCCTCAATCCCATCCAAACAAGCCATGACTCGCTGCAATCCAGCAACCTCCTCTTGCTCAGCATCAATACTGGGCTCACCGCTATCATCTCGGCCTACACCGAAATCACTAGCTGGGGCAGCTTCATCTTCATCATCAGCATCATCTGAATCACCAGATGCGGCAGCAGTAGACGTTTTAGGTGCTTTCCCTTTTCCTTTGGCGCGACTAGTACTCATTTCCTGCGCAAAACGTGATAAAAACTGCAGAGGCCAAGCGCCTCTATCTAAAACATGGGAGTTACGCAGATAACGGATATCCATTAAAGTCACACGCTCATTTTCATCAAACACAAAATTGCCTAAGTCACCTAAACACCCTAAAATGATGCCGGTTACCATGTGACACATGCCTACTGTTTTAGTTTTAGCAATGGATGCATGGTATAACCCATCAAAAATAAAATCTATTGAACATGGTGTTTTACGTGACATTAACAAATCAAACACAAATAAATCTTTGGTTTGCACCTTTGTGCTTTCTACTCGTCCAAACAAAGCATGGCATAAATATTTATGAAATAAAAACAAGTCATTATCCTTAATAAGTCGATTAGAGGCATTTTTGTTATTGAATTCATGCAAGCCAGTGAGTGTCGTCCAAATCGGCCGGTGATCAAACAAATTGGCATTAAAACGTTTTCCTTTCAAAGGAAAACCAAACCAATCATGCATTTCTTCAAAATCAAATATAAACTCAGCACCCTGGTGTCTAAATTTAAATTTAGTCTTTTTATTGTCTACATAGGCCAATGTGACAAAAAATTTCACAGCCCAATCCCTCCTAATATGCAAATTCATGACAGAAAATTTTTTCCATTTCATATATTTGACATACTTATCAAATTGAGCAGTTAAATCTAAATCCTTAATCAACTCACTGTCTAAATGCAACATGCCTACATATGTTTTTGTGTTAAAAAACTGAAACTTTTTGCCTTCTTCTTCAGAGTATATAGGGAATGAACACTCAAACCTGGCTTGAAGATACTCAAAAGGTGGCGTTGGCGGAGAACTTGGCTCTGCAACTGGTTGCTTATCCTTGCGGCCAATAGATTTTGGTTTAAAATATAATCCACATCTAGTAACATGTACCATTATTTGAAGAAGAATATGAGTTTACCCTGCTCAATTTGCATCTTATCAAATCAAATAAAAACCATACTGACATTCAATAATTGCATAGAGAATATCATCATCAGAAGAAGAAATTGGAAATGATCAATTTGAAAGTGATGATAAAGATATCGAAGGCCTTTTTGAGTTTTTTAAGCTGATAGAACGAACGGCTGATGAAAGTTTACAACTTTTAGTCACTTACAGAAAAGGGGAATTTGTTACTCTACGCCAATAGTTAGAAATCAAGTTCTTGAAAAATACTAGCTACCACAGACTACAATACAAGAAAGGAGCAGAGACACATAAAGAATTTAGCAGGAAGAAACAACAGAAGGATCAAAACGTTAATAAAAAGAAATAATCGGAAATTAGCATGAAGTATAACTAAATAAAAAGAAAAAAGAAAAAAAGAAATCAAACTTACAAGCTGTATGAAAAACTTAATTTCATTCCATCAATTTCACAAAGTTCACAATAACACGGTTGAGTGAAACGTTCTAAGAAATTTTTGCACCTCACTTAGTTCAAAGAAGCATCTTTCCTTTTTTTTTTCTGTAGCTTTTTACTGCCTTGTTAAAGACAAGGTGCATATCAACCCAAAATTCAGGAAGTAATAGTTGAACTAATTGGCAGCGCTAAACAACATCATCTAACATCAACAGGCAGACTAAATTTCAGTACTGATTATAAGCTGAATAAACAAATCACCCAAGTTTATCATAAACATAATGCATGGCCATGTTTGTTTATCAGACTAAAAAATCTCGTTCAATTTGTTAAGACTATTACGAAAGAGGAATGCCACGTAAATCTCTGCTATAGCAAACATTTGACAATAACTTGTCAAATTCGTTTGTGAAAGACTTATACCCTCTTAATTAAAGCTAGAGGATCAAATTCTAATTCTGAAACCATGAAACTGAAAACCCACGAAAAACCATAACAATAAGAACAAAGGAATACGAATCAACTAATCACCAATACTGTCCTATTTTGTTAAAGTCCCAGAGAGAATCGGAGAAAGGCATAGGAAAAAAAACACTAGAAAAGGCAAATTAAACTCAAAGATTGAAAGATTCGCCAGAAAGAAACATTATTAGCAAAGAATTTAAAAGCTGGATCTCCTAAAGCCAACAAAAATGAAGAAGAAAAGGAGAAAAAAAAAATTAAAAACCTTGCAGATCGGGCAGGTGACTTTGAGAGCAACAGCCCTGGCCTCAAGCTGAGAGCCCTTTGGCTTCTGATTCCTCTCTGCGTTTCTCCTTTGAGCTTCAATCTTCTGCTTCCCTCTCGTCATCTCTCTCTCTCCCCCCCTATTGATCTGTACCGTGGACAGATGAGTGGCGCGTGCTTATTAAACTTAAAATAAGGGAAAAAGTCAATTTTGATCCCCAAATTTAATATTTTTCTTATTTAATTCCTCAAAGTTTGTTAGAAATTTATTTTACTTGTATCAGATCTGATTTTGATAAATTTAATAAAGCCATAATTTGTATTTGCATTTACATATCTATAATTAACAAATAATCTCTTGCATATTTCTATTCTTTATTTAATAATTAAGTAAGATTTGAATCCTGATCAATATTTTGAATGTATTAGATAAAAATGTATTAATTATAATTATTTTTTTGAATTAATAAATGAAAAATTCTTTTTATGAGCAGTTTCATGAACCAGATTGCTCTGAATTAATAAATGATACTACCCGTTTGGTGCCTAAAATTTAGGAAATTAATTTTTTTAAGAAATTAATAATGGAAATGAAGAAATTTCTTAAGAAGAAAAAGTGATAATTTTGTTCAAGGTATCCAGCTATACAAGATTCACAATTGTAGCATAGAATTTCTTCATTATTCTCCCACGAATTACAGTCATTTTCTTCCAAATTTATCATTCCTGAATTTGAAGTTTCCCAATAACTAATGTTCTTGAATTTGCATCCAGCCTTCCAACAACCTGACTGCAATTACAAAATATTAACCGATATATTAATTTACAGACACTTAAATTTTGTAGATTTTATCATATAGATGTGTTAATTTATATGGAATAAAAAACATATTAATTTATTGACACTCAAATTTGGCGCAAATTATTATCTCGATTTTTTAAGTTTGAAAAAAAAAATTTGGGGCAAATCATAACCCACAAATGTATTTTATAAAGACTCACTACCCTACAAAATAAAGCCACAAGTCCCACCAAAGATACTATCAAAAGCCCAATTCCTATACTTATGGTTGGCATTCTTAAAAATCCTGCACATGGTGACGTCTTATTAAACCTTATAGGTCTCCACATGGTGGTGACTTGTACTACTATTAACATTGAAATTAGAAGTGTTATAATATTCATAAATCCAAGGATAAAAATGAGTATACGCACGAGCCATTGTGAATTTCTAATCTAATTATTTGCATTAATTCTCTTTAAAATATGATGAAATTAATTCATATAGATATGGAGAGATCAGAGATTAGAGAGTAGAACTAATTAACTACATTATTGTTCAAAATTTCACAAATTAAGTTAGAGAGGATTTGTGAATATCATCAGAGTTATCATTCGTCATCAGTCTTGAACTAATTGTTTATTTTACTGTATTTAGTTTGAACTTTTTGTGACATTAACTAATTTTTGTTTCGGTTGCTTCAATCTCATGTATTGCCATTTTGTCTAAACCATAATTGCGGTTATTATATATATTGTTAATTAATATCATAATTTAGTTCCATATATAATTAAGTTGAAACTAACTCAATACTAGTTTCACAATTTTGAACAAATTGTTGGGAGAAAATGATAATATTTAATTAGTTAAATCATGGATTAAAAAAATACCACTAAAGAGAATGCTGCTTAACAATATATAAGTAATAAGTTCTTAGTGGCGGAAGGAGAAACTATAACAATATTTTTATGGCCACAGTTAGTAAACAATATGCAAAACCTATAACATATAATATATATATATATATATATATATATATATATATATATATATATATATATATATATATATATATATATATATATGCTACACTTTATTAAAAATTAATATATATAAGTTTTTTTATTTCTTTTTGAATATATAAGTTTCTAACTAGTTATATAAACTTACTCTCTATATATATGTGTGTGTTTTACACTTTCTTAACAATATCTACGAGTTTTAAGCAATATGTATAAGTTTTAGTGGTACAATAGATTACGTCCATGGCCAATGTTTTATTTAATTTGTCTTGTACGCTCAAGCAGTAGGTTGTGCATAACCAAACTGAATAAATTTTTCTTCAAAAAAAAAAAAAAAACTGAATAAATTTGAATATATTTGATTCGATTTATTCAATTATAAAATTTGCATTTAAATTGGCTAATTTTTGTCTTAAAACCGAAAAACCCAAATTAACCAAACCGACTGATATATATATATATATATATATATATATATATATATATATATATATATATATATATATATATATATATATATATATATATATATATATATAGTAGTAAAACTGCAAAATAGACACTTTGGAAGAGTGGTGTGAACTGTGAAAGCCTTATTAATACTAACATATCCCGAGCGAGTTCAAACCTTAGAAGAAACAATTTATTAGGGGTGAGCATGAATCGGTTAGCTGGTGCATGAGCAAAAAAATTAACCAAACTATTAATAACGATTTTTTAAAATTATTAACCATTAACCAGTCTGTTAAATTCGGTTATCCAGTCCATCGGTTTCAATTTTTTCGATTTGGTTAATCATTATTTTTCGATCTGGTTAATCATTAAAATTGATAATATAAAATTATAAAAAATTAGATAAAATTCAATTTAATTTCAAATGTGCAAAGTAATTTAAAATAAAAATAATTTACTAACTAAAATTTATGTTCAACAAATTAATAGTTAATATTATAAAACGAATTTGATATTTATTAAAATTAATATGTTTGATTTTAAGTCAGATAAAAATTTTGAATAATATTAAATATTCAAATATAAATTCTTAAATATAAGAAATTCTAATTAAATACTATCATATATGCTAAAAAATAACATATATAAAAGTTAATTGGTTACTAAATATAAAAATTATTATATAATTAAAGAGAATGACATAATATAAATTTTTTTTAAAATATTATATAAATTTTATAGGAAAATATAAAAAAATTAAGGTATGAAAATAACAAATAAAATTTAAAGTATTCTTTTATATAAGTTTTAGAAAAAAAATAGAAGAAAAAAGAAAAATTTTAAAAGTATAAAATATATATATATATATATATATATATATATATATATATATATATATATATATATATGAACGGTTAACTATAAACTAATGGCTAACCGTTATCCAAAAATTGAAATCATAGCTACAAACCAAAAATGTAAAAAATAAAAATCGTAATCGAATTAATTGAATCGGTTATCGAAAAAATTAATTCGATTTCAGATCAATTTTACGGTTAATCATATTTTTATATTTTTTAATTACCCTTACAATTTATTATTCTCCTTGATTTCGTATGTTAGTTGTAAATTTTAATTTTGTCCTTCTTTGTTTTTTCTTTTAATGACGTGCCGTATTGGACTTATGTCATATTTGAAAAGTTATGTTATATTTATTTTTTATCGTATGTTTTTTTTTATTGGAGGATTTTAAATTTACTTTTAAATATTCTTTTAGCAGTATATTTTTTTTTTGTAATTTTGATTAGTGTTTATCAGAGATATAATATGATAAATTTATATACATTATTTTTATTTTAGTTAATTATTTTAAGTGATTTTATTTTAGTAAATATAAGTTAATTTAATTTATGAGTTTGTATAGATTGAAAATTTAATGAAAAAGTTCATAGTATCCAAAATCGAATAGATTGAACCGAACTAATAAAAATTAATTAAGTCTATTTGATTTAGATTCTGAAAAAATTCAATTTCAATTTGGTTCTTTTTATTTTAACATTTTAATTTTTGATCTATTTGGTTTAATCTAAAACTAAAACGAACCAACTAATTGCACAGCCATACCAAGTACAAACTTATTATGAAATCTAAATTAAAAGGATGTGTTGGTAGCAAAATGCTCATTTTTTTATCATTAGGCTCAAATTTCTACACTTATTCGCTATATTTAAAATCGTCACTATATTTTCACACAATAAAAACCATGATAAAAGTGCTTTCGTTTACGTTTTGTTTCCATCGTCTTTTTTTTTTTAAATATAAACAAAACGTATTCGGCAAAATCAATATATTTTCGTTTTTTTGAATTAAAATAAATTGTTTTTACATTATCCAAAAAATATCAATTATTGGATTTTAAAGTTCTTATTTCTTTTTATTTTTAGCCGCAGCTGCATCGCTTCTGCCAATGCCACCATCATATTGTTGTCATCGCTGCTATCATGCCGCTGCCACCATCATCTTCATATAATGATGTTAAACCCTTACCAATCCAATAGTGGTAATTGGTATAATACATACATACATACATACATACATACAAACAAACAAACATATATTATTGAATACTATAAACATTTATAATATACATGCATAATTTAAAAATATAATATAGTTTTTAAATATATAAAACAGTTTTTTATTTTTAAAATAGATAATAAATACTGAAAATAATTTATAATTTTTAAAAATAAAAAACTAAAAATCTACCAGTTTACCAAATGCAACTAGCAAAATAATTACATTTTCTACCAATGGTTGTTTGTTCAAGTAGTGAATAACTCGGGTCTCCTTAAACAAAATCTTAGATTCGATTCTTGTCTCACATATAGAGTGTAAGTCATTTGAAAAGTCACTCTTAATTAGATATCCAATTGTACTTGACTCTAAATTAGTTGGATTTTAGTTAATGTAAGTTAATTTAATTTATGAATTTATATATGTTAAAAATCCAATATATAAAAAATAAGTTTATAGGATCCAAAACTGAATAGACCGAGCCAAATCAATCAAAATTAATTCAATTTATTCTGTAACATTTCAAAACCCAAGTCGGTTAATAATAACTTATATATTGGTGAACAATACTTTTGATACAAGTTTGCAGGGGGTAAAGTAAAAATTTATTAGGGATACGAAATTAGTGGACATTATTTTTAAAGGCTAATAAAATTAATAATTTTAATTAAAGTACATTTTGGTAATCTATAATAAGGAATTAAAATGAATTAAAATAAATAGATGTATATAATAATAACAACAACAACAACAACTATAGGTCTAGAGTTCCTAGAATTCTTTAGACAAAACTATATTGGCCACCAATTCATAAAATAAATAACAATCAAAAGAAAAGAAAAGGAGAGATGGAAAGAGAGGCAAAACAGGGGAAAGAAAGAGATGGAGTCAGCATGCACCTTTTCAGTTGATCAATGGTGTAGGTGATCGGTAGATTCTCCACTACTGCTTCCTTCATCGTCGGCCACATTCTTGTCCTTTGCTACAACATCTCGGTAAGTCCCTGATTTTCCTCTTTTCACCGATGCTTCCTCTATTCTTTTCACTAGTTGTGACGTCGATCGACGAAGCTTATGGCCCTAATGATTCCTCGTGTGCGAGGCAATCGCTCTAGTAGCCTCTCCTCCTTCCCAATCATCGGCAATAGATAGATCGAGAAATAAGGAAGCCAACGGTTCCTGAGCAAATCCCAATCAAATGGCAAACAAAGGGATGTTTAACAGTACTGATTCTTAATGTGGTTACCAGATTGAATGACTTATAGAGCTCTTCCGGTGGATGTGGTTAATTTGAGTCGTGGGTTTTATGGATCTGAGAGCTTGGTCCATATATGTATGTTTATAAATATATGTATATATATATATGTATGTATTTAATTGTATAGTAATGTTCCAATGGATGTACTTAAGTTGAGTCGTGTATTGAATGGCTCCAAGAGCTCGATCCACTTATGTATGTATATATTATATATAGGTATGTATAGGCGTGTGTATGTATATAGTAATGCTAAAATGTTGTATGTCAAAAATGAGAAAATGATGTTGAATTGACCAAATGGTTTCGAAAACTCGATCCCATATTTATTTTCGTTTATCCAGCTCATCATACAATTCTGTTGAATTTTACTGGGGGCAAATATAAAAAATATGAATAAGTTAGTAGAATTTTTATAAAAACACTTTAATGAATAAAGCGAATAGTTTAATTATTTTGTGGTTAGTTTTACAATACACAATTTGGTATACTCTAAAACAATTAGAAATGTACATACATATATACAAGTATGTGTGTGTATGCTATTGTGCGTAAATGTTTGAGATTTGATATTCATGTTCAATTTGTACTATTTAACAAGTAATTTATGTGAATTAAAGTGCCGCTCTTAACAATACCAGTTTAGTATAATTATGTTTTCACTATAAATAGATCAATTATCATTAACCATCTAATCTTAAATAATTTATAAGCAATTAAGTACATTTTTAAAAAATTGTTCATTCCAATTTACATGCGAAGTTTTAATGATTATTACTTATGCTTATGTATACTTTAAAGTTAGAACTTACGACCTTGATATTCTATGATTTTGTATTGTATATTTTATTATGTTATAAATGTATTTTACTTTTGAGAGGTAAATTTGGTAGTCACCGCTAAGTCTTGGCTTAGCATATGGTTTCTTTTTCGCGCATAGGTACAGAACCAAGGAGATTAATCTATATGCGGGAGAAGGGCAGGATTGGCTACAGCTAGCTATGTCAAGGAGTTGGATCGAAACGTGGCAACTAATTATTATTATTATTATTATTATTATTATTATTATTATTATTATTATTATATTTTGGCATGTATATGGGTAAAGCTTAGTTTGTAACAATTATTAAGATTTGGTTGATGTTCAGAAAGAAATTTTGAAGTTATTACAGTTATGTGATGAAATTTTAGAGATATAGTCAAAATTAATTAGGGATTCTATGTAATGTTAATTTAACAAGTGAAAATTGGTTTAATCATTTATTAAAGATGATGGAAAACCTTGTGTTGGAGTTTGATTGAAGTTGTGAAAATAATTATATGATTTAAAAGTGTTTTGATAAATTTTTCACAAGAAGTTGTCAATAATTGTGGGAAATTCTGCCAAAAATTTTGGAAAATAGGCAATAATTGTTAAAATAATCAGGTCTTAAGTAATAAATTATCCAGTTAATCCGTTTAAAGGAATCGAATCCGAGTGTGACACCTAATATCCGGATCTTTTAACTCATCAGGTTAGGATGTTACTTATTTAGTTTTGGTTCTATCACTACAAGAAAACATCAAAATAACAATGAAATTTATTTTGTTGCTAATTTAGCAACAGAATACAAATTTTGTTGCTAATTAACAACAAAAAATGAATTTCGTTGCTAAAATTGGTTGAAGTTTTTGGAATTTAGCAACTTAATACAAAATGGTTGTATTCTGTTGCTAAAAAAAGGAAAGATTTTAACATCAAAATATAGCAATAGAAATTAGCAATGGAATGCTATTTTTGTTGCAAAATATGGCTCCAGTAGTTGGCAGAAAAAAATTGGAAAAGAAATTTAGCAACGAAAATTAGATTTCGTTGCTATTTAGCAACGAAATTTAATTTTTGTTGTTATTTCATAGTTGAATTATGTGAAGGTATTCTATTTAGAAATGAAATCTATTTTTTGTTGCTAGAATCTAATTTTTGTTGCTAAATTAGCAACATAAATTTTTTCCGTAGCTAATTTAACAACGAAAATTAAATTTTGTTGCTAAATAGAATATCGTAACACAAATTAGCTATTAGAATAGCAATGAAATTATTTTCTATTGCTAAAATAGCAAAGAAAACTATTTTATAGCAACGAAATTTAATTTTCGCTGCTATTTTAGCAACGAAAAAAATTCCATTGCTATTTTACTATTTTCCCTAAGTATAAATTATTTCTTCAGTCTCGCAACTATTTGCTCTAAGTATAAATTTTTTCCTTTAGTCTTGTTGTTTCCCTCTTCCTTTCACTACAAGAAAATCTTGAAATAGCAACGGAAAAATAGCAACGGAATTAATTTCGTTGCTAATTTAGCAACGGAAACACAATTCCGTTGCTATTTAGCAACGGAAACTAGTTTCCGTTGCTAAAATTGGTTGAACTTTATAAAATTAGCAACGGAAAAATATTTGGTTAGCTTCCGTTGCTAAAAGTGGAGGGAATTTCTGGCGCCATTATTTAGCAACGAAATTTTTATTCCATTGCTAATTAAGGCGGCAACAAATGGCGGGACGAAAAATAGCAACGAAATTTAATTTCCGTTGCTAATTTAGCAACCGAAATTTAAATCCGTTGCTAAATAGCAACGGAATTATAATTCGGTTGCTAAATTTCACTTTGAAAGAAAAATAGCAACCGAATCAAATTCGGTTGCTATTTAGCAACGGAATTATGTTTCGGTTGCTAAAATAGAAACCGAATTTCGATTCCGTTGCTAAATAGCAACCGAATTTAATTCGGTTGCAAAAATAGCAACGGAATATGATTCCGTTGCTAAATTAGGGGTATTTAAGTACTTTTACCTTTGTTAGACTATAAATTGGAAAAACCCTAGATCAAAATCATCTCCTCCCTCACACCGCCGTCCCTCTGCCTCTCTCTCTAACGAAGCACTCATCTCCTCCCTCACACCGCCGTCCATCTGTCTCAGAACAGAGCCAATTACGAGTGCTCCAAATCGGAGCACGCTTACACATACGGCGGAAGAAAAATGGAAGTATCGAGACTACCGTTATCAGCGACGCAGAGAGGGAAGCTAATATCAGCTGGCTATATTTCGCTTTCTTCCCTTTCTTCTGTTTCTTCCTCAGATCTCGCTCGTGGTAATTTTCGAAACCTCTTAATTACCGTTCGCTTTTTTTTTAACTCTGGTCTTCATCCATTCATCGCCAGTTAGTTAATTCTTTATGCTTTCCCGGTGTTATAGGATCGATAATTTCCTCTGATGTTTCTTTCTTGGTTAATGTTACATTTATGGTTCCAACAGATTGGGCATGGGTGAACCTACCAAGTGTTTGTTGTTATTACAGTGTCGGTAGCATATTTAACAACTTCGATTATAAAAAAGTGGATTGTGAAACCACTTCTTTTTTATTTTCCTGCGATCGATTTTACCATATTATTTAGTTGTTTTCTCAGTCGTTTTGTGGACGAAGTTCGTTAATTGATTGGTTTCATCATACTTCAAATGGTTGGTAGCAATTATAGCAACGAAAATTAGCAACGAAATTTTTATTCCGTTGCTAATTAAGGCGGCAACAAATGGCGGGACGAAAAATAGCAACGAAATTTAATTTCCGTTGCTAATTTAGCAACCGAAATTTAAATCCGTTGCTAAATAGCAACGGAATTATAATTCGGTTGCTAAATTTCACTTTGAAAGAAAAATAGCAACCGAATCAAATTCGGTTGCTATTTAGCAACGGAATTATGTTTCGGTTGCTAAAATAGCAACCGAATTTCGATTCCGTTGCTAAATAGCAACCGAATTTAATTCGGTTGCAAAAATAGCAACGGAATATGATTCCGTTGCTAAATTAGGGGTATTTAAGTACTTTTACCTTTGTTAGACTATAAATTGGAAAAACCCTAGATCAAAATCATCTCCTCCCTCACACCGCCGTCCCTCTGCCTCTCTCTCTAACGAAGCACTCATCTCCTCCCTCACACCGCCGTCCATCTGTCTCAGAACAGAGCCAATTACGAGTGCTCCAGATCGGAGCACGCTTACACATACGGCGGAAGAAAAATGGAAGTATCGAGACTACCGTTATCAGCGACGCAGAGAGGGAAGCTAATATCAGCTGGCTATATTTCGCTCTCTTCCCTTTCTTCTGTTTCTTCCTCAGATCTCGCTCGTGGTAATTTTCGAAACCTCTTAATTACCGTTCGCTTTTTTTTTTTAACTCTGGTCTTCATCCATTCATCGCCAGTTAGTTAATTCTTTATGCTTTCCCGGTGTTATAGGATCGATAATTTCCTCTGATGTTTCTTTCTTGGTTAATGTTACATTTATGGTTCCAACAGATTGGGCATGGGTGAACCTACCAAGTGTTTGTTGTTATTACAGTGTCGGTAGCATATTTAACAACTTCGATTATAAAAAAGTGGATTGTGAAACCACTTCTTTTTTATTTTCCTGCGATCGATTTTACCATATTATTTAGTTGTTTTCTCAGTCGTTTTGTGGACGAAGTTCGTTAATTGATTGGTTTCATCATACTTCAAATGGTTGGTAGCAATTATAGCAACGAAAATTAGCAACGAAATTTTTATTCCGTTGCTAATTAAGGCGGCAACAAATGGCGGGACGAAAAATAGCAACGAAATTTAATTTCCGTTGCTAATTTAGCAACCGAAATTTAAATCCGTTGCTAAATAGCAACGGAATTATAATTCGGTTGCTAAATTTCACTTTGAAAGAAAAATAGCAACCGAATCAAATTCGGTTGCTATTTAGCAACGGAATTATGTTTCGGTTGCTAAAATAGCAACCGAATTTCGATTCCGTTGCTAAATAGCAACCGAATTTAATTCGGTTGCAAAAATAGCAACGGAATATGATTCTGTTGCTAAATTAGGGGTATTTAAGTACTTTTACCTTTGTTAGACTATAAATTGGAAAAACCCTAGATCAAAATCATCTCCTCCCTCACACCGCCGTCCCTCTGCCTCTCTCTCTAACGAAGCACTCATCTCCTCCCTCACACCGCCGTCCATCTGTCTCAGAACAGAGCCAATTACGAGTGCTCCAGATCGGAGCACGCTTACACATACGGCGGAAGAAAAATGGAAGTATCGAGACTACCGTTATCAGCGACGCAGAGAGGGAAGCTAATATCAGCTGGCTATATTTCGCTCTCTTCCCTTTCTTCTGTTTCTTCCTCAGATCTCGCTCGTGGTAATTTTCGAAACCTCTTAATTACCGTTCGCTTTTTTTTTTAACTCTGGTCTTCATCCATTCATCGCCAGTTAGTTAATTCTTTATGCTTTCCCGGTGTTATAGGATCGATAATTTCCTCTGATGTTTCTTTCTTGGTTAATGTTACATTTATGGTTCCAACAGATTGGGCATGGGTGAACCTACCAAGTGTTTGTTGTTATTACAGTGTCGGTAGCATATTTAACAACTTCGATTATAAAAAAGTGGATTGTGAAACCACTTCTTTTTTATTTTCCTGCGATCGATTTTACCATATTATTTAGTTGTTTTCTCAGTCGTTTTGTGGACGAAGTTCGTTAATTGATTGGTTTCATCATACTTCAAATGGTTGGTAGCAATTATAGCAACGAAAATTAGCAACGAAATTTTTATTCCGTTGCTAATTAAGGCGGCAACAAATGGCGGGACGAAAAATAGCAACGAAATTTAATTTCCGTTGCTAATTTAGCAACCGAAATTTAAATCCGTTGCTAAATAGCAACGGAATTATAATTCGGTTGCTAAATTTCACTTTGAAAGAAAAATAGCAACCGAATTTCGATTCCGTTGCTAAATAGCAACCGAATTTAATTCGGTTGCAAAAATAGCAACGGAATATGATTCCGTTGCTAAATTAGGGGTATTTAAGTACTTTTACCTTTGTTAGACTATAAATTGGAAAAATCCTAGATCAAAATCATCTCCTCCCTCACACCGCCGTCCCTCTGCCTCTCTCTCTAACGAAGCACTCATCTCCTCCCTCACACCGCCGTCCATCTGTCTCAGAACAGAGCCAATTACGAGTGCTCCAGATCGGAGCACGCTTACACATACGGCGGAAGAAAAATGGAAGTATCGAGACTACCGTTATCAGCGACGCAGAGAGGGAAGCTAATATCAGCTGGCTATATTTCGCTCTCTTCCCTTTCTTCTGTTTCTTCCTCAGATCTCGCTCGTGGTAATTTTCGAAACCTCTTAATTACCGTTCGCTTTTTTTTTTTAACTCTGGTCTTCATCCATTCATCGCCAGTTAGTTAATTCTTTATGCTTTCCCGGTGTTATAGGATCGATAATTTCCTCTGATGTTTCTTTCTTGGTTAATGTTACATTTATGGTTCCAACAAATTAGGCATGGGTGAACCTACCAAGTGTTTGTTGTTATTACAGTGTCGGTAGCATATTTAACAACTTCGATTATAAAAAAGTGGATTGTGAAACCACTTCTTTTTTATTTTCCTGCGATCGATTTTACCATATTATTTAGTTGTTTTCTCAGTCGTTTTGTGGACGAAGTTCGTTAATTGATTGGTTTCATCATACTTCAACAGATTTACAAATTTCAGGCTCTTGAAATTTTGAAAGTTGCTTCACATAATATTGGGCTGAGCAAAGTGGAAGGTTCCCATGCTACCATCACCGGTAATTATTTTCTGCATTATATTTAACATTTTGTAAGTTCGTTAAATGCACCGGTTAGAATTTTGTAAGTTTTTATTTTGTTTTCTGATTTAACATTTCTAATAAATTTTCTAAGTGTCAAAAATTATTTTTACGTCACACAATTTTTCTAACTAGTGCCGTAAATCTTATTTATGTTTTCTTAAAGAAGAAGAATCATGCAAAACAACAACATAACAATTTAAATTTCATACTAATAAATCACATATTGAATATCAGTTTTAACATGATAAAAATGAGAGCTCAGTATAATACGAAAATTATAGATTTTCGGTTTTAACATGATAGAATTTAGTTGAGGGGATCATTTGAATAATTTGGAGAAATTTAGGAGAAACTATACGGATTTTCTGCAAATATTATGGACCTAAAAAATTCAAAGGGGGCCAGACCACTGAGCACTAACCACCACTTTCAGAACTTGCAGTTTTACACATGTCGAATTGCAGAAAAAAAAAGGAGGATTATGATTGGTTCATTATGAAAAAAACTGTAATTTTGACGATCAATTTCACTCACTTTGTTATTCATAACAAAAATAAATTATTATCTAATTTGAAAATTAAATAAAGGAAAAGAATAGCTAAATTTGCTCTTAAACTATGAAAAAAAGTACATATAATTAATTTGATCTTAAATTATGTTTCAGTACAAAATTTTCTATACAAATTATCAAATTAGCTCATATTTGCCTATATTCATTTATGAACATACTTACATTTATGATTTATCTTTATAGTTATTATATTGCTTTATTATTTACGTTTAAAAATGGTAAATATTTGTTTTTATTATTATAAATAAGGACATATGTAAATTATTTTATATAATTAGAACCATTTCGCATCATTCAGAAGCAAATAATACCACCATTCCATAATAAATTACGCATAAATTATATATAGAAATGATAATATAAAAAGGTGCACTCACAATATTTTTCATATTTGTGTTAAACTAACTTATAATTCCTTTTTTTTTAAAAAAAAAGGAAATAAATTAGGTTGATGAATTGATATTTGATAATGATGAAGCAGAAAAATCAGGAAAAAAAGTTTTACAGTGTGTAATATGAAACATGTCAGTGTGTTGTTTCCCATGCTACCATCAATTCGTGCAATATAGCATATTTTATTTTGCCTTTCTATTTCCATTCTGATATTTTGGATATTGTTCAATGAGATGTCAATAATTCACCTCTTGGAAAGTGCAAAGGTAGATGAGATGCATCATTATATTTAAATAGCCTGAAAGTATTCTTTGGTCATTACAGGTGCACAAAGCGCCTGGGACATGCTACATGCGGAACAGTCTTTGACACGCATCTCCACATCTTGTGCAGATCTAGACAACATCCTTGGTTGAGGAATAAGCTGTAAAGAAGTAACAGAAATTGGTTAGTGATTTTTCTCCCCCGATTTCTTGATTGATATAACGAAATATGTTATCTTCAACGAAGTTTATGATATCATGTGGCTTGGTTCAGTGAAATTTTAATTAATCTGGGCCATGAATACAGGAAGATTTTACAAATGATGATTTTGGTTTATTTTCTTTCTCTAGCATTTTCTGCAACTAAGCTGTAATATACTCTTTTTTTTTAGCAGATAGAGAGTTGGAGATAATCAAACTGTTGGCTCAATTAGAAGGTTCATAACTCACAGCAAATTCTGACATAACAAGAAAATGGTATGTTTCTTTTAAATGTAGTTTTTAGCAATATGGCAAATGCTATGCTATTTTATACTGTTGAGAAGTGGAGATTCTAGAGTCTGCATATTGCTTTGGTTATATTCATCTTGTTTATGATCGCTTTAGCTTATAAATGGACTTGTTTGGTTATTTTATGCTTCTAATGAAGAGAACTTTTTGTATTTAAGATTGTAATATTCATTGAGCTTGGTATCATTTTTAAAATCCTTATTTCCTTTACCTCTGCTCGTGAAGCATTGTATGTAGTTGAGAACCTTACATGTGTCAGCATATTCAACCATTTTTAAACATATTGTTTCATTTTTGAAAAAAGACATTTATTATCAACATTAAAGTTTCAGCTGAACTTTTGTATTGCAGATCAAACCATTGATCTGAAATTCTCTAATTCTTAGTTCAAGCAAGAATAAACTGCACCATTTGATTATCAGTTATACTTTAACTTGTTAGCATGTTGATGACAATTGAGTGGATATTTGGCGTTTAATAACTTAAGAGAAATGCCTACAATTGAATATATTGAAACATCATTTTATGCTCTGCATAGTGTTAGTTTTCCATTTTTACTTTTTATTTCCCAGTATTAATATAACAGCAGAATGATTTGGTGCAGGAGGGGTTGGCAATTATTATCAAACTGTTAACTAATGTGAAGTTGTTTGGAATTTTAATTGTGTATGGTAATTGATGAGAATTCAAATACCTTTAAGACTAAAGATGTGGAAAAGGGATACGGAGAAAAAGTTAGATTTCTCGGCTTTACTTCTGCAAATTTCTTTTTTTTTATTTTTCTCTCTTTTTTTTTCGTGTTCATTTGTGCTTATTTGATTAGTGTAAGGTATGGAAATAGTTTTCTGTTTTGTTTGCCTACACCACAATGCGATTGTTGTTCTATTGGTGCTATGACTTCTTTCTAAATAATTTTGTGTGACAGTCTTTCCAGAATCAAGGTTTCTGGATGTCAAAGGGTGCTGCATCTGTAAATGATGGTGAGGTTCACTGTGATAACTCATCTAGAGCTGAGTTGAAGCGTTCTCATCAGTGGTTTATGGATGGTCCTGAATCAGAGCTATTATCCAACAAGAAACAGGCAGCAGGAATTCCAACCAACAATTGTTTTATGTTGCACGATCTATAATGTTTGCAGGTAAGTTGACCAAATGAATGACAATCATTAACCTAGAAGACCTCGGGAAAAATGAGAAGAGCAGCTTGGCATCTGCAGAGTACGTTACTCATTGGATGTTTCAATTTTCTAATTCTTTTTAGGTATAAGTTTACTATCCCTTTTTGCATGAAGAAAATAATTTTACTATTAAGTGAGTTAGGGGGACTATAAATTATATTCATTATTTGTGTGTGAATCCATTAAATTATCCATTTTCTGAAACTTTTATACGAATAGCAATTGATAAACTCAGACCCACTTATTATATTGTCAATGGATTTGTATACCTAATACAGGTTTGAAATGATTATGTATTTTCTATTTGCTATCCTAAATTGATTGAATTCCATAACTTTTATTTATATGAATATATTGAAAGATAATATGCTAATAAAAATATTTTTTGATTTCTTCTGTAGCAATTTCATTCTATGCTGCTCTTAGATTCTTGATATATGGTGGGAGGTAACAGTGGATATCAATCCCATAGAAAATTTGATACTTCAAAACATAATGCACATGTTCACTAAAGTTCTTTTTTGGTTTTTATATTGTTTTTCATGCCAAGGCGATTCCCATTGTTTTTCAAAGCATAGTGCAATATCTAATTAATTTAACATTTAATATAAGCTAGTTTTATTAATTCCATTAATTTGTAAATTTTAGTTCTTCTGTTATGTATAAAAAAGGGGTAAAATTCTGCCCTTATTCGATTATAAATGGAGCATGATCAGCTGATTTTTCTTGTACAAGATATTATATTTAGAACCAGTTTTGGTTTTAATTTAATAAATTTTTGATGTATTTAGAGCCAGTTCTTGCGATTTTGATTTCGTTTTATGTTATTTATTTTGGTTGGTTTGGCTTAATAGAGGTTCTTAGGATTTCATTGTGTTTGAGTGGGTTTTGATTTCTGAATGACAGTGTTACTGTCACTGCTCTCTCAATTGGGATCCCATTTCCTAATCAAAAGAAATAGTACTTGCATACTTGTGCATAAGGAAAAAAATGCTAGTAAATCTAAATGTATGATGTTATTTTTGGTCAGTGTCCTATTCACTTAACATCATATGACATCAGGCTCCATTGTTTCTAATTTCGTGAACATTTATTTTTAAATCTAACAGGAACTATTTAATATGTTTGCCTTCTGCATATTCAGTTTCCTTCAATTGCTTTTTTGTCATTTGCTTCTTTTGATGTTCCCTTTTCTCCCTCTTATGTGAGGATGAGGGATGAACTTTAATCATATTACCTGTAGGTTCTTGCATAAATTTTGTGTAAAAATCAACAATAATTTAGTGACGGAATAGCGACGATAATTCTGTCGCAATTTTTTTATAATACTAGCTGAATTTAGCAACGGAACTTTAATTCGGTTGCTAAATATAGCAACGGAAATTATTATTCCGTTGGTAAAAATAGCAACGGAAAATAAAATCCGTTGCTAAAATTAGCAACGGAAAAAAATTTCCGTTGCAAAAAATACCAACCGTCAAATTTGCAACTGAATGTTCCGTTGCTAATTTTTAATAGCAACGGAAATTCAACAAATTCGGTTGCTAATTTCCGTTGCTATTTGCTAATTTTCTTGTAGTGTTTCCCTCTCCTTTTCCCTGTCCCTCTGTGCAAGTACCATCTCTTTGCCGTCGCTTTCTCTCCTTCGGAGCTATCTCCTATCCTAACTTCTAACACCACAAAATTTCACTCTTACTTGGTACGTGACTTCTGAGAGATTTCCCTTTTGCTAGGCTGGTTACTTTAATCGACGCTTTGCTCGCTTTGTTAATTGATTTAACGGCGAGCGCTCATGTAAAGCACGGTCATGGTCGTTGCGGCAGTGAGAAATCGAGTGTGCTGGAGTATACGGTTCTTTTCTGTTTGTTCTCAGTAACCAAACTGTATGAGTTCTCACGATTTCCTTCTTTTTTCTTCAGCAACATCTTCGGTGCATTAACATCTGCACTTTCTGCTCGCTTCTTTTTTCTCAACCAGAAAAAATGGAGTCATTTAAAAAAAATTAGTCACTTAGCTTCTGCACTCCACCCAAAATGGAGTTACTTTAAAAAAATTATCTTTTCAGAGCCCCTTTGATCCCTCCAAACTAAAATAGTTACTGAATTATATCAATAAGTTGGTTAATTTCTGCCATTTACTACTAATTGCTTTAAGCTTCAAAATTTTCATTACTCATGAGAGGTTTTGATGTTTAATCTGTTACGGTTTGAAGATTCTTTTGGTTTTGCTTTCTTCAAAATTGTGTTTTTGTTGCAGATATTTGTCATGAGATGATTATTTTATGTCTACTGCTTTTTTATCAGCTGAAGGATCCAAAGATCCAGACAGGCAGTTGAACGATCCAAAGATCCAAAATTATCAATATGATGGGTTAGAATTTTTTTTACCTGCACAAGTTACCTTCTTTTCTCCAATGATTTTTTTCTTTTGCTCCATCCAACCACCAAATCAGTCTCAGAGTCATTATTCAGAGCCAGACAATCGTGACTGGCATGGTCGTTCTGCTTAATTTTCCACCCCTGGAGAAGAGATGTCCTGGGAATCTCTTCGAGAAAATAAGAACCTAGGACGATACGACTCCAGACCATAAGCAAATCAATTTACTCTGCAAGAGCAACTCAACTCCAAATTTGCTAGTGTTCAAATCTCTTCCAATCAATTTGTAATTATATATAGTCTATTTGCTTTCTGTATAGTTTTGCAATTGTTTTTTTCTTGTAATGTATAGTCTTTAATTTTCTTCTTATTCTACGAATTTTATATTCTTCTAATAGAATCACATTGTTTACATAGGCTGTATTGGTAAATGAAGAACATTTTTCCCCTCACATCTTTTTATACAATAATTTTAAAATTTAACCATTCATGTGAAAGGGAATTTAGTATAATTTATGTATTGTTGCTGATCAAATAAGTACATCCTAGATGAATTGCGCTCTTTTTATAATGTGGTCCGTATATGTCAGGATCTTCTTGTGGTTATTGAGAAATTTAAAACTCAATGATGGATGTAAATTGCATTACATTCCTGTGATACAATTGATGTTGAATGAGTAATTATGTTTGTTAGAGAATGGCCTCTAGTCAATTTAATATACTCTTGGTGTATTGTCTCATGTTTTGATTCATATAAATCTACCAGCTTTTTTTTTCTTTGAGAGAGAATGTATATATTTTGGTTTGGAATTTTGTTAATTAGAATCTTTACATTCGGTGTTATCTGATATTGTCTTGTTTCAAAATAATCGAGTTGAATTTGTTTATTCCAAATCATTCCTCCACCGATACATCAAGCTAGACAATTTCCTCATAGGTTTAGGAAGGCGAGCAAATCAGGTTTGGGTTTGATACTAATTCTATTTTTAACCTTTTCTTTATGCTAACTCCATTTCTGATCGTTTCTTATTTATTCGGCTTCTGGTACTTTACTTGGTGTCTGTTTGATAGCAGGTTTACATCATTGACTTTGGTTTAGCTAAGAAGTACAGAGACACTTCGACACATCAACATATCCCTTACAGGTTAATGAGTTGGAACTAGAAGTGAAGTAATTTATTTAATTTCTATTATTTTTTAGGCTTGTGTTTCAAATCTCATTACTACATCAACTATTTGTAGTTCTGTTTTCTGGTTTGGATATCTAGTGGAAATCCTATTCTGGGTTCACTTTGTTTGGCATCAAAACTCTAATGCAGTTGCTTCCTTTTCAAATCTGATGAGTAGGGTGGATTAAATTTCCTTTTTCATGAAATTTGTTCATGAGTTGGTTCCTTTTAAGATTTTCTGGTTTCTTATGCATAAAATGGTGGCTTGTTTTGCTTTTGCCTTTTGCAGAGAAAATAAAAATTTGACTGGTACTGCAAGATATGCTAGCATGAATACTCATCTTGGCATTAGTATATTATGAGTAAATTTTTCTTGTTCTTGTACTGCATTTGTGATTCAATATCTCATTGATTTTTAATTGTTTAAGTATCATTTTTTATTATGTCACATATACTTTACAGAGCAAAGTCGCAAGGATGATTTAGAATTACTTGGTTATGTGCTTATGTATTTTTTAAGAGGAAGGCAAACATCCATCCCATTGATAAATTTAATCCTTTCCTTGCATGTTTTTCTTCGATGTAACTTTGTTCTCTTGTATGCATGCAGTCTTCCTTGGCAAGGATTAAAAGCAGGAGTCAAGAAGCAAAAGTGTGAGAAGATCAGTGAGAAGAAAGTATCAACTTCTATTGAGGTAAATTAGGTTAGATACTGCTATATATATATATATCAACTTTTTAAATAAATATACCATATTTCACATCCCATTTTGTTTTTTCTTTTCATTTATTAGATTTTACATCTCTAAATAGAATTTGAAAATTAAAAAAAAATCAAATCTCTATAATGAAAAAAAAAACCTACAATTCTTTAAACTGATGTTGGATTTGGCCTTCCATTACTCAGAGAGCTTACCAAGCCGTAAAGTTTATTGTTGTCGTTAATGGCATCAGTTGGAGGTATTAAAATTCTTAAATTAGTCTAATTTATTCCTTAATTTTTGTTTGCATCATACCAACTTTGATGAATCATTCATTCTAGCCTTGAATTTTCAGTTTCTTTTGAGAACATGAAAAGATTTTTTGTTGATTGCAGTTATATAGTTCTAGAGTACAGTTTTGGATGCTCATGGATTGGGAGCTTATGAAGGTAGGAACTTGGAAGCACTTTCAGAAGTAAATATCTCTATCTGTTTGTTTAACAATGAAATTTTAAGGATGTTTCTTCAATGGTCTATCTTTGCTCGGAAATCAGAATTGATTGATTTTTAATTCTCTCTCTTAGGACATGCTAATTTTTGTTGTTTAGTTAACATTGCAACTCTAACTAAGATGATGATGAGGTAATTTTGATGTTACTTTGATAGTAATTTCGAAGCTCCTACTTTTGAAAGATGTTAAAGTAATAATACATTAGAATTTTGCATTGATTAGATTATATGCTTTGGTATCAAGTTAATATATTATTCTAACCGGAGGTAAATAGTACATTAGAATGTTGCATGGAACTAGCATATTTACTGATCTAGTAAATTATTAGACATTTTTCAGGTTCTTCAGCTCATTGAAGAGGCTGGCTTTTTTTTAGATCTTTAGATATTGCAAGGCCATGCAGGTAAAAAAGAGACTTCTTTTGCTCTCTAGAAAAAAATAAAAAAAGGTTTGTGATTATTATCTTGATACAGCTTTGAAACTTTTTTCAGGAGGATAACTCTCCTTCACCTAATTCGTGTGGCTGATTACATTCGATACCGCAAAATCACTTCAAAACATAAATGATAGGTTCCCAGATGCCACACTTGAAGAACTTAATGATAGGTTCCCAGTCCCTTTGACATTTAGATTGTTAATATACCATAGAGAATTGATGTTATATAACAAGTATGCATGCATGACGGGTCATATAATCAAGCATATTTTGATTGATTATCAGCAAAACCAAGTGCTTTTGTCACAATTGTTTTTGATAATCAAGCAAATGCAAATAAATATTTTCCTGTGAAGTTACATGATTGCTTACTTTTGGAGGTTCTCACACTACCAATTCCTTTAGGGTATGAGGATAGTGCAAAGTCCCAGTGAATTTGCTGCATCTTTCTTGGCAGCACAACATGAGGCTGTTGCTTCTTTTGGCATAGATAAAATTTTGCTTGAGAAATATATTACACAGCCAAGGTAATCCCCAACTCATTAAAATCCCTATATGAACATTCATTCTGCATGTTGCTCAATACTATAATACAACTAAAGAATGATATGAAAGAGATGAGAAGCAAGGGCAACACCTCTCAACAGCTAGATCGTCCTCCTTCACCAACTAAATAGTTTATATTTATAATATTTAGGTATTAATACTAATTTTGTGTTGTGTTTCTATTTGTTTCTATGGATTCTACTATACTATTTAGGTATCGATACTGATTTTATGTTGTGTTTCTATTAGTTTCTATTGATTCTTACTTTACAGTAGAATATGATTTAAGAATGTTTATTGTCGTACATTATAATCAAGTAAATTGCATTATAAATTTGGATTATATTTATTTTATGACCAATAAACTTAGATTGAAATTAAAATCTTATGCTACCAAAAAAATTTGATAATTTCTATGGCTAAATTTAGCAACGACAATTATCGATGGGAATTTATGTACAATTACTAATTTTCATGTTTCCATTGCTAATTTTAGCAACGGAATAATATTTTCATTGCTAATTATAGCAACCGAAATCTAAATTTCTTTGCTAAATTTAGCAATATAATTATTTTTCGTTGCTAAAATTGACCAATTCACTGAAACTTAACTTGGTTGAATTTAGCAATGGAATTCATTTTTCGTTGCTAAAAAATAGCAACAACCAGATTAGCAACCAAAATTTCCGTTGCTATTTTTTATTAGTAATGAAAAAATATCAATTTTTCGTTGCTAAATTGCATTTTTCTTGTAGTGTATAAAATTTAATTTGCAGTTTTGTTTTAATTATTAATATAATTTGATTTTTGGTCTATTTTGTTCGTCTAAAACCGAATTGAACCGACCAAGTAAGTAGATATGGTTTAAAGATTGGGAAAGAAAAAAAAATCTTTGAATAAGAAATAATTTTGGATAGGAAAGAAATAAACTCTCATATTCCAATTTGGATATGAATCAAAGATTGAAATGAAAAGAATTCTATATAGGAATAGAAGTCTTTCATATCCCATCTTGCATCCCAGATCGAAAAAAATATCTTGAAAAAAATATACAAAAAATATTTTATATTTTCTCTAAGTTACTAAAATGCTTCTATTATTTATTTTGGAGAAAAAATACTTTTAATATAATATAAATTGTTATGAAAATGCCCAAGTAAGTACCTTTCATCTGTTGGGTTTCGATAAGGAAAAACAAAATAAAAAACACAGCGGATAAATGAAATCCATCAAGATCCATACAATCCAATTGACTCAATGAAGATAAAGTAACGATTACTAACCTCTTAAAGCATAAAAATTCATCTTGTAGGTGCTGCCTCACACGAAATGAACACCCTCTATCGGTATCCACACTCGAACACAACAAATGGATTCGCCGAGGTGCTAGCTCCCTTCCTTGACAACTAGGGTAATAGAGAAAAATGATTTTCTCTTTTTCACTCTCTCAATGATGACGGCTCACACTTTTTAGTATGTCTTTTTAGGGTTTTTAAACCATATATATATATATGGGTGACTTAATCCTAATTAAGAGAGACAATTTTGGACCCACATTTCTTATTAAAATAAGAAATATTTTATTTCTTATTTAAAATAAGAATTATAATATTAATCTTAATTAATATTTATTTATTTATTTATTTTGAATTTTAATTTGTCACAAAATAAAGTTCGAAATATCCGAATTAACCCTTACTCCATTCATCACATTCTATCTATGTGACCCAATATATTCATATTATGTTGGTTATGGGTCCCAATCCCATCACGGGTCTACAAGTCATAAGCGACCTCTAACAAGACATTACGACTACCCAAATAATATGAATATCGATAATTCAATTTTAACCTAATAGAATATGTTATAATCCCTTTGTCATACAATATATTGTTTGAACATAAGTCATAGTCCATGTCAAACTTATATAGTTCAAACATATAATTTCTCAATCACTGAGTAAACTAATAATATCAAATGACATTGATAACTCCATCACTTCATTTGAGCATGGCTATGCATTTTCTCAGTCCTACTCATTGAGGGGCCCAATAGATATCTCTCTCATAAAAGATGGACAAATTTCATCTTAATTATCCACTATCCTCTACATGATTCTCATCATGTCCGATTATAACCTTTATTATTATCCGATTAAAGATAATGTTTAATTATATCAAAATATAATGTTCCTTATAGGATATTATGATAATCTCAGGTCTAAGAATCGATAAAATAACTATTATGAGATCACTAATGATATTAATCCATGTAGTATCTCATAGCAGGTCTATCAGTACTTTGTTCTCTAACAAGTACCTACAAGTTTGATTTATATCACCATATATAATCATCTCATGATTATCAATCAAACTCGTACTAGTTTTTATTTATTATTATTCCTTTAATGATAAATAACTAAGAATAGTCAAAATAATATTAAATTATTATTTACAAACATCATTATATTGTAACATGCCAAAAATATAATAACATGAAGAAAATTCAATCTTATAAAATGAAATGTGACATTACATAAGGAACCAAATATATGGCCTAGAGCATAAACACTAACATCATCAACTCTAAATTAAAAGTGTTAACATGATACTAAGATAACACTAACACTACAAATGAGCATGAACTGGTTAACTGGTCCATTAATTTCGGTTAACTGTTATATCAATTTTAGTTTTTATCCATTTTTCAGTTTGGTTATTGGTTAACCGTTAAAATTTTTAACATATAAATTTAATAAATTATACAAATTGTAATGTTAGTTTTAATAGTTAAAAATGCTTCAAAAATGAAAAATACAAATCAAACATAATATCCATTAAAAAAAATAAAATTTATATAATTAATTATTAGAAATAAATTTTTTCAACTTGAAACTAACAATAAAGTTCTTATTATGTATGTTTAATGAATAAACGATTGCAATAAGGAAATAATTTTGAAGTTTATTTACTAAAAATATGTATTATATATATATATATATATATATATATATATATATATATATATATATATATATATATATATAGAAAGTCATAGATTAGTATATTTATAGATTACAATAATATTAAAAATTTGTGTATAAAATTTATACAAATTGGTTCGCCATCAATTTTTAAAAGTAAAAACTGTAACCCAAAATTTTAGGTTTAACTTAAAATTGATTCAGTTTTGAACTGATTTTTAAGTGAACCAAAAATTCAATTTTATATTTGTTATCCCCAAGTTGACATATAGCAAAATATACCATTTTTAAAAATAGTTTTTTTTTTTAGTTTTACTTATTAAAAATTTATTTATAAACTTGGTAAAATGTGGCATTTGTGTGGCAAGTTTTGCCCTATGTCAACGTTACCTCAATATCATGTCAGTACTATATCAACCTATTAATTCAAAGTTGACGAAAGTTACTTATAGGAACATTTTCGTACCTTGGTGAAAAACTGAAATGAACTAGAAAGAAAATTGGATTGAACTAGAAAAACCGGTTTGAATTAGAAAAAATATTTTTTGTCCAAAATATCAAAACAACATTATTTTTTACTGAAAAAATAAAATATAAATATAAAATAATTAAAATTTAGGCAAATCTGATTATTTTTTATGAATAAAATGAAAAATATATAACTTATATTTGATAATTTTTTTTTGAATATTTATCATTTTTTACTAGATTTATCTTATATTTTTGTTATAAATGTTATTAAGTTGAAAATATTATCTTATGATTTGATGATTTTTTTTAATATTTGCAATTCTTTACTAGATTTATCTTATATTTTTGTTATAAATGTTATTAAGTTGAAAATATTATCTTATGATTTGATGATTTTTTTTGGATATTTGTAATTTTTTTTGGGTGAGCATGAACCTGTTAATCTGTCTATGAACAAAAAAATTAACCAGTCTATTAATATCAATTTTTTAAAATTACTAACCATTAATCAGTCCGTTACATTTGTTTAATCAGTCCATCGATTTTGATTTTTCGGTTTGGTTAACCAATATTTTTGTTTAACCATTAAAATTTATAATATAAAATTATATAAAAAATAAACAAAGTTAAATTCAATTTAAAATGTGCAAAGTAATTTAATATAAAAATTAAGAAATAAATATAATTTAAAAGTCAAAATTCATATTCTATAAATTAATAGCTAATATTATAAAATAGATTTGATACTTATTGAAAATTACTGTGTTTGATTTTAAGGCAAATAAAATTTTGGATAATATTAAATGTTATAAATAAACTCTATAATATAAGAAAACGTAATTAAATGCTAGTAAGTAAAATATAAACTCCAATATATGATAAAAAATAACATATATAAAAATTAATCGGATATTGTATATAAATAATATTATATAATTAAAGAGAATGACATAATATAAATTTAGTTTAAAGTATTATATAAATTTCATAGAAAAATACAAAAATTAAGGTATAAAAATAAAAATATAATTTAGATATATTTTAAAGTATTATTTTATGTAAATTTTAGAGATAAATATAAAAAATTGAAGATATATATATATATATATATATATATATATATATATATATGAATCGTTTAACCATGGACTAACGGTTAGCCGGTACTTAAAAACCTAAACCGTAACCATTAACCAACAATGTAAAAATTAAAAATCGTAACTGAATCTATCAGATCGGTTAACCGTAAAAATTTATTCGGTTTTAGATTTGTTTTACGGTTAACCATATTTTCGGTTTTTTTGTTAACCCTAATTTTTTTTACTAGATGTGTCTTATATTTTTGTTATAAATGTTGAATAAGTTGAAAATATTATCTCATGATTTTATGATGAGCATATATTTTTTAAAGTGATTTTTTATTTTTGTATATAGTGATATTTTTATAATATTTATATAAAACTTTACATATAATATAATGGTATTTTCATAATATTTATATAAAACTTTACAAAAAATATTATTTACAAAATTGGTTGAACTTCATAAAATCGGTCAAATCCGGATCCCTTTACCTCTCCGATTTTTTATCCAGTCCAATTTTAATAACATTCCTATAAATAGCAGCCTTGGCACGCCATTTTCACCACTAGAAATTCTACAGAAAAATCAAAATTTATTATAAAGAGAAAATATAGTGAAAAAATAAAAATTGTTAGAGTGATAAAGAAATAATTTTATCAAGTAAAAGGCGGAAATTCTTTCTACAAGAAAATTAGCAAATAGCAACAGAAATTAGCAACCGAATTTATTGAATTTCTATTACTAATCAAAATTAGCAACTGAAAATTCAGTTACAATTTTGACGGTTGGTATTTTTAGCAACTGAATCTTTTATCCGTTGCTAAATTTAGTAATGGAATTTCAAATTCGTTGCAAAATCAAACCAATGTAGAATGCGGTTAACTAGTCAAAATTAGCAACGGCAATTAATTTCTATTTTTAGCAACAGAATTGACATTTTCGTTGCTATTTTTAGCATCAGATTAGTAATTCTGTTGCTAATTTTAGCCAGTATTATAAAAAAAGTTACGATGGAATATTCATTGCCATTCCGTCACTAACAATTATTATAATTTTTTAATCATTATTTTTTACACAAAATACGTATAAATAATACATTACAAAACCACACTATTCCTAGTTTTGATCTTAAACATCTGACCAAATGTTCATGTAGCTTGTCTTTGGAGTTATAATGCCTATTCCGAGTTAATTGAACACTTTAAACCAAATAAATGTATATAACTTGCAAAAATATGAAAAAGTAGGATATATAACTTTTGATAGATGTTTTTGCAAGACATCCATCGAAGTCAAATGTAGCAATTTTGTTTGAATCATGCAGGTCCACATCGAAGTCAAAACCTAAAAAAATGATTATATTAGGACTGTAATGCTGTAAAATGAAGCATCATATAAAGAAAAAAATTCACTTACAGACCTAGTAAACTCAATAACAGAAATTTGCATGCCCAAGCTAATCCCAAGATAAGGACTATTATTCTCTTAGGCATATTTGGCAGCCAGTATCATTCCCCTCACACCGCGATCTCCAAACCCACCAGGCACTAAGACCATTAGGCCAAGGCGGGTCTCTACCTTCCCCCCTAAATCCTAATCCTAATCCTCTCCTAAAACTCTCCTTATATGCAAGGAGTTGCTGGCTTATCACAATCAATCTACTTTATATAAATAACCAAATAAAGTGAGCATTTGTTCCAAAATCATAAACTTGTGAATTAAGGCGAACTGTAGAGGTGGTTTAAATATCAAAAATATGGTCCTAGTGACATCCAACATGTCCTTTTAAATATAAAAAATAATAAAAGAGCAGTAAGGACTTCTGCATCACTGTATTAATATAAGTCCCAGAAATGCCAATACAACTAAAAGGAAACTGACAACACTAAATAATTTTATTTGTCACTGTATCTGCGTATTTAATTAAGAATATTGTTAGTTATCATAAAAACATGATTAAATAATAATAATAATATCTATCATCATGCTTATATATATATATATATATATATATATATATATATATGAAACTTATTCAATACATTACTATGGTTTATAACAACTGACAGTAGCTTAATAGAATATCACCAGTTCCTATGTCACCTTTACACATTTCAATATACATAAATCTCATGAATTAATGTAACTCCTTAACTACTTACCAACACGTCATGCCATATAATACAAAATGCTTAGGTATATTTATAAAGTAATTAAGTAAAAAAAAATTAAACTTACCCCTATTCACATCTTATATATCAAGTCATTACGGTAAAATAATGCATATTTTCCTAGTTTAAATACTTGCTATTTAAATGTGTTCTTAAATCTAGTATTTAATTGTACGGTAGAGCATTCTACACTTTTATGTCTTTGTATTGCATTTAAGCTAACCTATCATTGCTAATCACTAATTAATAATGAATACTTTTTCATGGAAATTGAAGGATAACAACTCATCATTCTATTATTAAAGCATTAATTTAGAATCATTTGATAATTTATTAACTTATTTTAATGATGGTTCACTAAAAAAACCATGTTTAAATTAGCACCTTATATATTTCTTTATAATTAAGTGATATAATTTTAGTTCTTGTTATCCAATTATCCTTTACTGCCAATTATTCACAATTTAATCAATAGCATGCTAAATATTTGGTTTCAACTAAGTAATTAACTATACTAAAATTAATTAATAGGGAGCTGTCTTACCAATACTCTAATACATCATCAAGGATGAATATTTATGGTAAATTATAAATACTTAAACTAAATAATTATAAATAGTTATTCCTCAAATGAAAGTTTAACGAACTTGGGAGAATTCACTGTATCTACGAAAGGGCTGTTCTTTTATAGTTTAAACAAGGAACAGACAAAGTCCACTCGGTTGAGCAGTAAAGGACACTCGGGAGAGTTTTTAACCACTCGGTGGAGTGGTATAAACTGTTAGGATTTATGGACAAATACAATATATATATATATATATATATATTAGGATTATAATAATTATATGTCATAACTATCATTTAAAAGACTTGGCCCAAAATATTAAAGTGATCTAATATAAAAGAAATTAAAGCGGGCCATAATAATAATAATGTTACAAGTATGGATTAAATGTATAGATACTCTTGTAATTTCTAATTTTATGATGGGTTAAATTAGAAATAAAGAAAAATTCTACCATATAAAAGGGTTATGGTCCCCAAATTATAGGTAAGTGATATCTATCGTCTCTGAATTCCCATCTGGAGAAGACAAATCTTTATCCTGCCTATCAATTTGAAAGATCATTGGTCAAAGGAAATTCCGTCTTTCAAGGCAAATCATGAATTCAGGTACGCTTCCTTCATAAATTTGGTATTTTCTTGATGATTTGATATGAAATATATTGCCTAGATGATTCTAGGATTTCCTTCAATAATTATATATATGGATTAAAGTTATGTTAATTCATTGAGAATGGATTAAAGTTATTATTATGAATATATTTTTATTTTTCGTCGCCGATAGCATGGAGAATTGTGGCAAAATTGTACTGCTATTTGTTTGATTTTGCCGATGAGTATGAGGCGTGTATTATTGTGGCCGCCGTTTAGCATGTGTGACGTTTATCCTTTTTTGAATTCAGTTGCAGTGTTGTTTTACTTTTGGATTTGTGCCAGTTTGAGTTATTCTATTTTTGTGTTTTATGGCTTTGGGACACAGCACCTAAAAGATATATATATATATATATATATATATATATATATATATATATATATATATATATATATATATATATATATATATATATATATATATATATATATATATATTTTTTTTTTTTTTTTATGGCCAAGAAACATGTTTGTTGAATTGTGCCGTTTGGTATTTTATACCCATTGTGCCGTTTCACATTTAGTTTATATATATATATATATATATATATATATATATATATATATATATATATATATATATTTTATCAGTAAATAAATAATTTGGTATTAAGATGGTATTTTATGGAATTTCAATTTAAATTACAGTGTGGCTATATATATATATATTGAGATGGGTTAATTGAACCAATATGTTGCCAAAGTAACCTCTATGGAAATCAATTAATTTATTTCAAAATATATAATTGGTTGTGTGTATGTAATTACATAAATATTAATTAGCCCAAAGGAAAGTTAATGTTTAATATAATTACATATACATTTGTGGCAATTAGCACGTTATAATTATTTGGTCTTACATGTGAATAATAAATTAGCCCAAAGGAAGAAATATTATTTGACATGTTATTTTATTATTTGTGTTTAATTGCTACATCAAGATATCACTTACAAGTTAATATTTTGTCCAAAGATAAAATGTTAATGGAGTGTCATATATATTGAGATGGGATTTAACTGTATTTAAATTTGTTATTCAATTTTGGTATTATTTTGATACTTATGTGAGTTTATTTTATATGTTTTGTTTTAAATTCAGTTTCTGCTCCTGCTGCTAATATTACTGCTAGTATCAACTCCATTCCTATGCTAACTGGCACGAATTTTAAGGCATGACAAGAGAGTGTGTTGATCACTCTCGGAGTCATGGACCTAGACTTTGCACTAAGGGAACCTAGACCTGCCAATCTCACTAATGAGAGTACCTCTGAGGAAAAGAGGGAGATGGAAAAGTGGGAAAGGTCTAATCGCATAAGTCTTATGGTCATTAAGCGTGCCATTCCTGAAGCTTTTAGGGGCACAATGTCCGATTAGGTGGACACAGCTAAGGGTTTCCTTGAGAACCTTGAGAAGAGATTTGCTAAGAATGAAAAGGCTGAAACAAGTACAATCTTAGCAAAACTCATCTCTATGAGGTATACAGGCAAAGAAAACATAAGGGAATACATTATGGAAATGTCTAACCTTGCTTCAAGCTTAAGGGCACTCAAGTTGGATTTATCTGAAGACTGGTTAGTGCATTTGGTTCTGATCTTTCTTTCTGCACAATTTGGTCAAATTAAGGTGAACTATAACTGTCAAAAGGACTCATGGACCCTTAATGAGCTCATCTCTCACTGTGTTCAGAAAGAGGATAGATTGAAGCAAGAAAAGACACCGAGTATTCATTTAGTCTCCACCTCAAAGGATAGAAGGAAAGAAAATAAGAAAAGAAAAAATAAAGAAGTTGCGGTAACAGCACCACATAAGAAACAACATAAGGAACAAACTAAAGGTGGTTGTTTCTTTTGTGGAGCTGTAGGACACCAGAAGAAGCAATGTACCAACTATCACGCTTGGCGTGCTAAGAAAGGTATGCTTCTTAACTTTGTTTGTTCTGATGTTAATTTGGCTTCAGTACCTAGACACACTTGGTGGATTGATTCAAGTGCAACAACTCACATTAGTGTGTCCATGCAGGGTTGCCTGAATTGCTGAAAGCCTAATGATGGTGAAAGATACATCTATGTTGGTGATGGCAAATCAGTCGAAGTCGAAGCAATTAGAACATTTAGATTATTATTAAGAACCGGTTTTTATTTGAATTTGTTTGAGACTTTTGTTGTACCGTCTTTTAGGCGGAATTTGATTTCTGTTTCGGCATTGGACAAATTTGGGTATTCTTGTTCATTTGGAAATGGAAATTTTAGTCTTTTTCAAAATTCAAGTTTGGTTGGTTCTGGTTCTTTATCAGGTTATGATAATCTATATTTAATTGATACAGTTGTTTCATTTAATGAATCCTTGCATGTTCATTCAATCAGTAAGAAGCGTAAATTAACTATTGAGAATTCAGCTTCATTATGGCATAAGAAATTAGGTCATATCTCTAAAAAGAGAATTGAGAGACTTGTGTCTGATGGTATTCTCGATCCCCTTGACTTTTTAGATTTTGACATGTGTGTGCATTGCATTAAGGGGAAACAAACAAATATCAGGAGATTTGATGCCAATAAGAAAATAAATGTCTTAGAACTAATACATACAGATATTTGTGGGCCATTTCCTCTGGCTTCTTGGAATGGCCAAACATATTTCATAACGTTTATAGACGATTTCAGTCGATATGGCTATCTTTATCTCATTCATGAGAAATCTCAGTCACTGGACATGTTCAGAAGTTTTAAGGTTGAAGTTAAAAATCAACTCAATAAAAGTATTAAAAGCGTTAGATCTGACCGTGGTGGTGAATACTATGGTATATATGACGGTTCAGGTGAACAACGTCCAGGTCCATTTGCTAGATTCCTAGAGAAAAGCGGTATCGTACCACAGTACACCATACCGGGTTCACCCAATATGAATGGTGTTGCTGAAAGACGAAATAGAACGCTTTTAGACATGGTAAGAAGTATGATTAGTCACTCTACCTTACCTGAGTCACTCTGGGGAGAGGCATTAAAGACTGCAGCTTATATACTCAACAGAGTACTAATAAAGGCAACTAGTAAAACCCCTTACGAACTTTGGACAGGTAAAAAGCCTAGTCTAAAACATTTTCATATTTGGGGATGTCCAGCTGAGGCAAGGCCTTATAGGCCAAATGAAAAGAAACTAGACTCTAAGACTATTAGTTGTTATTTTGTTGGATACTCTGAACGCTCTAAGGGTTACAAATTTTATGATCCCACAACTAATTCTATTTTTGAGACAGGTAATGCTCAGTTCTTTGAGGATGTTGAGTTTGCAGGGGGAGAAAGAGTTAAGGACTTTGTCTTTGAAGAGGAATATATTGATATTCCTTTAATTGCTATGGACAATAATCAAGAACAGGTTATTATGCCAGACATTGTTCATGATGCAATTCCAGAACAAGACAATGTCATTGATCCTCCCATTCAGTCTCAAGAAAATACTCTCGAAGAACAAACTCTACAGCCTCAAGAACCATTGCCATTAAGGAGATCCACTAGAGAAAGGAAAAGTGCAATTTTCGATGACTATGTTGTGTTTCTTCAAGAACATGATGTTGACATTGGAGTGATGGAAAATGATTCAGTCAATTTTCATCAAGCAATGAAAAGCTCTAACTCTCAATAGTGGATAGATGCCATGAATGAGGAGATTAAGTCTATGAAAGATAATGACGTATGGGATCTTGTTCCATTGCCTGAAGGTGCAAAACCCATTGGTTGTAAATGGATTTTTAAAACCAAAAGGGATGCAAAGGGCAATGTGGAGAGATATAAAGCACGTCTTGTCGCTAAAGGCTTTACACAGAAAGAAGGCATTGATTATAAAGAGACTTTCTCTCCAGTTTCATCAAAAGACTCTTTTAGGATTATAATGTCATTAGTAGCATATTTTGATCTTGAGCTACATCAGATGGATGTCAAGACAGCATTTCTCAATGGTGACATTGATGAAATAATTTATATGGTGCAGCCAGAAAACTATGTATCAGAAAGTACAAAGTCAATGGTTTGCAAATTGAAGAAATCTATCTATGGGCTTAAGCAAGCGTCTCGTCAGTGGTATTACAAATTTCACCAGATTATTATCTCTTATGGTTTTGAGATGAATTTGGTTGATGATTGCGTATATCACAAATTTAGTGGGAGTAAGCATATTTTTCTGGTTTTATATGTTGATGACATATTGCTTGCCAGTAATGATATAGGCTTGTTGCATGAAACCAAGAGATTTCTAGCTATGAATTTTGAGATGAAAGATCTTGGAGATGCAAATTTTATATTAGGGATCCAAATACATCGAGATCGTTCTCGAGGTACCCTTGGATTATCACAAAAGGCTTATATCGAAAAGGTTCTTAAGAGATATGGCATGCAAGATTGTAAACCAGGAAATACCCCTGTGGCTAAAGGAAACAAGTTTAATCTTCAACAGTGCCCCAAAAATATTTTTGAGGAAACAGAAATGCAAAAGATTCCTTATGCATCAGCAATAGGAAGTCTAATGTATGCTCAAGTTTGTACGCGTCCGGATATTGCGTACATAGTTGGAGTATTAGGAAGATACTTAAGCAATCCAGGAATGGATCATTGGAAAGTAGCCAAACGAGTCATGCGATATCTTCAAAGAACAAAATATTTCAAACTCACTTACAGGAGATCGGATAAGTTAGAGATCATTGGGTATTCAGATTCTGATTTTGCTGGATGCCAAGATAGCATGAAATCTACATCAGGATATATTTTTTTGCTTGCTGGAGGGGCTATCTCTTGGAAGAGTGCTAAGCAATCTCTTATAGCCTCTTCTACCATGGCAGCAGAGTTCATATCATGCTATGAGGCATCAAATCAAGCAATATGGCTACGTAATTTTATTACTGGACTGCGAATTGTTGATGGAATTGAAAGACCACTTAAGATCTTTTGTAACAATAAGTCAGCAGTCTTGTATTCCAATAACAACAAGAGTTTAAGTAAGTCAAAGCATATAGACATTAAATTCTTGGTTGTTAAAGAAAGGGTTCAAAGTGGACAGGTGTCTATTGAGCATATTGGTACAAACTCCATGGTTGCGGATCCGCTTACTAAAGGATTACCACCCACGGTCTTTAATGAGCATACTGCTCATATGGGTGTCATATCTTTTGAGGATATTTAATTTTAGTGGGAGTTTTGTAATCTTGCTTTCTTATTATAGACACATTTTGTTTTTGGCTTATCTACATTTTCTACAGAAATGAAGTTGAGTTATTCACACTTTGATTTATCTATGGATTGATCTCACTAAGTTTATAGAACGGACCAATTGAAAATAGGCATGTTTAGATCACATTACATGTAATTTTCATGCTATGCATCCATACTGGATCTATGTCATTTGGTTGTGTTTATATATGTGATCAAGGATGGATTTAGTTACGACATATAAGTAACAAAAGTCGCCTTGGTTCTATGTAAGCATGATTGATGGACGAGATTATTCAGAAATATCTTTATTTATGATAGTAAAGTTTTAAGCTCATAAAGTTTACATATAATTATACAGCAAAATGAATATATATATATAAATATATAGTCTAAGTGGGAGATTGTTAGGATTTATAGACAAATACAATATATATATATATATATATATATATATATATATATATATATATATATATATATATATATATATATATATATATATATATATATATATATATATATATATATATATATTAGGATTATAATAATTATATGTCATAACTATCATTTAAAAGACTTGGCCCAAAATATTAAAGTGAACTAATATAAAAGAAATTAAAGCAGGCCATAATAATAATAATGTTACAAGTATGGATTAAATGTATAGATACTCTTTTGTAATTTCTAATTTTATGATGGGTTAAATTAGAAATAAAGAAAAACTCTACCATATAAAAGGGTTATGGTCCCCAAATTATAAGTAAGTGATATCTATCGTCTCTGAATTCCTATATGAAGAAGACAGATCTTTATCCTGCCTATCAATTTGGAAGATCATTGGCCAAAGGAAATTCCGTCTTTTAAGGCAAATCATGAATTTAGGTACGCTTCCGCCATAAATTTGGTATTTTCTTGATGATTTGATATGAAATATATTACCTAGATGATTCTAGGGTTTCCTTCATAAACCTCTCGGCAGAGCAGTGTTATACGGCCAAAAGAAATTGAGACCTGCAGTTCCATGATTAACCCAAAATCTTTCCTTTCATGCAATCTATCAATTAAATAAATTAATCTCTTAATTTACTATCTTCACATTCATAGCAGAGCATAATGATTATTTAAATATCAATAAACCAATGCTTCGAATTAACATGCAAATTCATTGAATTATTACTTGCTCTCCGACAACGCTTAGAACAAGTATCAGGTTCACGTCAATGAGACAGAAATTATCTTATCCTGCACAAGCAAAATATTTATTGAGAAAAATGAAATTATCTAATCAAGGCATTTTTAAGTGTCTTGAGAGAATAAATGAATTGATTTCGATCACAATGCAACATTCAAGTGAAATTTCTTATAGCATATCAAGTAGAAGCAATTAAAATATTCACAAGACTTCTACAAAACCTTTTAATGTACTTGCAATAGGATTAAACATGACAAATTTATAACATGATAAGGACAAGTAACTAAATCATAGAACAAATGATCATATATAAAACAACTTGTGAAACAACAATAGGATGACCTTACCAACTGAAAAGGACAATTGGCGCAGAGCCTCAATGAATGGCATTGACTTGATATCACCTAAAAGGGAAAGAAAAAAGTAGTTATTAGCAGATTTATAATTTTCAAAGCATTGATGTATCTTTATTTCAAAGCATTTCATAGTGGCTCTACTAGAACATGATGCCTTGCATAGAAATTAGGTAAAGCTCTTTACAAAGGCAAATAAAATACATTATGGTGTGTAAAACATTTTCAAAAGACACAAGATTTACTCATGGATAGGAATCTCCAAGTGAGTGAGAGACGAAACCTCAAGAAGTGGTTTTGACAATGGAACATTCTCGAGTGCTTCAACTAGGATCGTATATAATTATATACACATTACACCAACTCTTTGCCATATATGTAATTATTATTTATATTCAATGCATAAGGCATACATCTCCAACTGAAGAAATGCAAAATAAAAGCAACTATTCCAGCATCTACATAAATCGCCAAGCTATAATTTTTCATTGACTTACTTTATAGTTTTCCGGGCGTCTTTCAACAAGTGAAGCCTTTGTCAGAATGAGCTGGCGAGACACAGCATCACCATGCTCTCCAACAGCCTTCTTTGCTACATTCAGTGAAGAAACATACAAAATCAAAACATGAACACTGAAGAAAATGTCGAGAAACCAAATGTAGTGTTTTATTAGTTACCCCTTTGCTTCATGTAATCAAGTACACTTAGAGTTTGAGAACTGTCCACAGATAGTGACACCCCAACCATTGACTTGGCAGCTTTAGTCTAAAGAAGCACATCCAAAATTACTATTAAGGTCAATTAAAAAAATATTTTCGAAACAGCCAGCCAATCAAATGGACATATGAAAACAACACATCATTTTTTTTTAATTCTAAAAACAGGGTCAATGGAGCAAAGAGTACCATGCATGAAAACTATAATAGTTCCAACACATCAGCATGAAATCTTGAATTAATCATTAAAGTGCAAGGGCTAATGGAGCAAAATTACCATCGATGAAAAACACAACAGTTCCAGCACTATCAGCATTAAATCATGAATTAATCATTAAAGTGCAATCCTCACCAAATTTGAGATAATTGCAATCCTGGTGGCTACTGAAGTAGCTTGGAAAGCCTTAGACTTTCTTCCATATAAAGGGCAAAGGACAAAACCTCCATTATCACTTGCTTTCTTTCCATAGGCATCAGATAGAAGAATAACAGCAGGGGAGTTCATGTCTCTAAAATCCAAGCACCATCATAGATCTCCCGATCTTAATTCAATCAGTTCAACCCCAACGTGAGTAATTTTTAATTTCTGTACAATTAGATAAGGTATTATATCACTAGCTTGTAAAAGGTTACTACAACACATAGTGACAGTAATGTAATTTTAATAGGAACAGGAATAGCTGTTACAACTACACTAGTTCACATCTGGTACAAGTAATTTCAAAAAAGTTTTTATACTTCTTGAGGAACAGTGTGGCTAAATCTTTAGCTCGATTATCATAAAAAAACATATGATTCATAAAGTTCTTAGAAACTATTAGTAATTGGAGAACATCAGAAAGCAAGAAGTCTTCCACCATTGGTCCCTTACGCAAGGGAATGAGGAAATAAGAATGGTTAGTACACTCATAAAGCATACATTGTATTTGTGCCCATCCAGGTTGGAAAGGAAAAAGAGAAAAAGAGATATCTACCCTCAGAAATTCTTCAACTTCAAATAAAATAAATGGATATAAATAAACTATTTGAATGTGTGCAAGTTATTCATCAGAAGAAGACTCATCGAAAGGATACCGTAATCAGGTTTTTCTGAAATTTTGCAGAAGATGGAATTGATTGCAGTAAATTTATCAGCATTTAAACCCTGGTAATATAAAGTTTCATTGATCCTTGTATGAAAAGCAGCTGCAAGTAGAGTGAAAAAAAGGGGAGGGAAAATTCATACAAACTCTCAGTAATACCTCCTGAAAGTTTTAATGATGGAATGGAATATTTTTCCTGATTAGTATTGAACATATTTATAGCTGTACAATGGAGCTAAAAGAAGAAACAATCAAAGAGAATAATTACAGAATAAAACAGCTATACAATCAACATTATTTAGGAAAGAAAATAATCTTGTCCCGTGAATGTTGTAATATCCCGTGTATCTTGCAACACTCCCCCTCAAGCTGGCTTGAAGATATCATCCATAGCTAGCTTGCTAACTAGAACTTCAAATTGTCCTTTGTGTAGCCCTTTGGTGAGTATGTCAGCTATTTGATCAGTAGTTGGAACATAAGAAAGACAAATTGATCCATTCTCAATTTTCTCTTTAATGAAATGTTTGTCCACTTCAATATGTTTTGTTTTATCATGCAAAATCGGGTTTGAAATGGCTGCCTTGTTGTCACAGTATACTTTCATAGGGTAGGACACCGAAATCTTCAATTCTTCTAACAGTCTTTTCAACCAAATTGCCTCACTAATCCCATGAGCAAGAGCTCTGAATTCTGCCTCAGCACTACTTCGAGCCACAACATTCTGTTTTTTACTCCGCCATGTAACTAGATTTCCTCCAATAAAAGTGCAGTAACCTGAAGTAGATCGTCTGTCAGTGATACAACCAGCCCAGTCTGCATCAGTGTAAACTTCTATTTGAAGATTGTTATTTTTCCGAAACATGATACCCTTTCCAGGAGTACCTTTTAGATATCTTAGTATTCTATAAGCTGCATCAAAATGTTCCTGTCTAGGTGAGTGCATAAATTGACTAATCATACTTACAGCAAAAGCTATATCAGGACGAGTATGTGACAGATAGATTAACCTTCCTACTAGGCGTTGAAATCTTTCCTTATCAACCACATCTTCAGCTTTAGCTGGCTCAAGCTTCAGATTAACATCCAGAGGTGTCACTACAGCTCTACATCCGAGAAAGCCTGTTTCTTTGAGAAGATCAAGAATATATTTCCTTTGGTTTACAAATATACCATTCCTTGATCTAGCAAATTTCATACCGAGGAAATATTTTAATGTTCCCAAATTTTTAATCTCAAAGTCTCGTGCCAACTGCTTTTGCAAATCTGCTATTTCTTCAACATCATTTCCTGTCAAGATTATATCATCTACATTGACAATTAAGATAGAGATCTTTCCTTTCTCCGAATACTTACAAAAAATTGTACGATCAGCTTGACTTTGATGATAGCCATTACTTTTTACAGTTTTTCCAAATCGTTCAAACCAAGCTCTTGGAGATTGTTTGAGACCGTATAATGATTTTTTAAGTTTACAAACTTTATCTTGTCCCATCATCATCTCAAAGCCTGGTGGTAGATTCATAAACACCTCTTCTTCTAAATCTCCATTTAGGAAAGCATTTTTTACATCTAGTTGGTGTAGTGGCCAATCATAGTTAGCAGCTAAAGACAATAAAACCCGAATGGAATTTATTTTAGCAACAGGAGCAAAGGTTTCTTGGTAATCAATCCCATATGTTTGAGTAAAGCCTTTAGCAACTAATCTTGCCTTATATCTTTCAATATTCCCATCTGCCTTACATTTTACTGTAAACACCCACTTACATCCGATTATTTTTTGATCTGTGGGTATATCAACAACTTCCCAAGTTCCACTTTTCTTTAGAGCATTCATCTCTTCCATTACTGCTGATTTCCAATCAAGATTATCTAGTGCTTCATTTATGTTTCTCGGCACAAATAAGTTAGATAACTTAGAAACAAAGGCATTATGATTTTTTGAAAGTTTAGCATAGGAAAGATATCGGGATGTAGGATGATAGGAACGTTTAGCCTTCCTAATAGCTATAGGAATATCTAGATCACTAGACTCAATATCATTATTTGAATCATTTTGTAAGGAAGGAGTAGGAGAAGAAGAAGTATTATGAATACCTTGAGTATTATTAGATTCTGCCCCCGGAGAGTTTGATTGAACAGGTGTTAAAGGAACCATGACCTTTCTTTGATGATCTTTTTTTCTTGAATAAGTTAGGAGCTCTTTACCTGTAATGGATAGTATTTCTTCCTCTGTCAAGGATTGATCAGAAAGATTTGGCAAAACAGATTGTGACTCACTAGTTTCTTCAATAGAATCAATAATCTTCGGTAAAGAAGTAGGTGAAATACTTTCAAAAAAATTTCCTTCATCTCTTATCTCCCCCTGAAGAGAAAGTTTTTGAAAAAAAGGTTGATTTTCAAGAAAAATAACATCCATAGAGACAAAAAAATTTTTTGTTTGAGGATTAAAACACTTGTAACCCTTTTGGTTGGAAGCATAACCAATAAAAACACATTTTTCTGCCCTTGGATCAAGTTTAGATCTTTCTTTGTTATGTTTATGAACATAAGCCGTGCATCCAAAAATTTTGAGGGGAAGATTTGAGGCTAAACGAGAATCAGGGAAAAAACGTTTTAAACAATCAATCGGAGTCACATAGTTCAAAACACGAGTGGGCATTCGATTAATTAGATATGATGCAGTTAGAACTGCTTCTCCCCATAAATATTTCGGCACATTCATGGTAAACATGATGGCCCGAGACACTTCAAGAAGATGTTTATTTTTACGCTCAGCAATACCATTTTGTTCAGGAGTATTAACACAAGTAGTTTGATGATAAATCCCTTTTTCAGTAAAAAAATTTCCAAGAGTTCCTTTAAAATATTCACTTCCATTATCAGTATGAAGTATCCCAATCTTGGTAGCAAAGAGATTTTCAATCATCAAATAAAATTTTTTAAATATTTGTTCAACCTCAGATTTTGTTTTTATCAAATAAACCCAACATACACGAGTATGGTCATCAATGAATGTCACAAACCATCTTTTATTAGTGAGAGTATTAATCTTGGATGGACCCCATATATCACTATGAATTAAGTAAAAAGGTTTTGAAGTTTGATAAGGTCTAGGATAATAAACATTCTTATGACTCTTAGACAAAACACAGTTTTCACAAAATAACTTAGAACAATCCAAACCTTTAAATAAACTGGGAGATAATTTTCTAAGATAAGTAAAACTAGGATGTCCTAATCTATAGTGCCAAAGCATAATCTCATCCTTGACAGAATTAGAACTAACACTACTCAAACCTTGAGTTTCATTTATTTTGTAATTTTGATCATCTTCAAAGTAATAAAGGCCATTGATTAATTTAACACTGCCAATCATCTTCCCCGAGTTCAGCTCCTGGAAAGTACAATGTGTTTCAAAAAAAGTAACACAACAGTTAGCATCTTTACATAATTTGCTAACCGATAAAAGATTACAAGCAAGTTTAGGAACATGTAAGACATTCTTTAAGGAAATATTTGGTGAAATATTTATCAAACCATTGCTAGCTATAGAAGAATAGGAACCATCTGCAATACGAATTTTTTCATGACCAGAACAAGGAGAGTAAGAATGAAACAAACTAGACAAACTTGTCATATGATCAGAGGCTCCCGAATCTATGATAAAGTTATTACCTATTTGAGCCACAGATGCAGTCGGAGCACTAGATGAACCTGAGTTAGATTTCAGCAGTTTCAGAATTTGATCAATTTGCTCTTTGTTAAGAGGAAACGAATTTGCCTCATGTGCAGTGGGAGTCTTATTAAACCGTCCTTCATGAGATCCCTTCCAGTTTTCTGGTTTTCCACATAGTTTCCAGCAGGTTTCACGTGTATGACGTGGTTTGTTACAATAATCACACCAAATACGAGGTTTATCATTGGACTTTTTGTAAGTATTTCGGCTAGTATTCACCCCAACTGCAAGAGCAGAATTTTCCACAGAACTGACAAAATTTTTCTTACCATGCATAACAAGTCAGAGACTCTCCCCACGACGGACTTCGGAGAACACTTCACCGATTGAGGGAAGGGGCTGTTTACCAATAATCCTGCCTCTAACTTCATCAAATTCCATATTAAGTCCAATAAGAAATTTGAAAATACGATTATCCTCCACCATTTTCTTATAATGATTACAATCAAGAGTACACTTCCATTCATAATCATTAAAAAGATCCAAGTCTTACCAAAGACGTTTTAAGGAATTAAAGTATTTAGTAACAGTGTTCTCACCTTGACGAATTTCTTCTAATTTTAAGGTTAACTCATATACCTGAGATTGATTTCCCAAGTCTGAGTACATCTGGTTCACATTGTCCCACAGCTCCTTGGCAGTTTGATAGCACATATAGTTGGAGCTTATGTCTTCCTCCATTGAATTCACCAGCCATGTCATCACCATAGAATTTTCTGCATCCCATTTGGCATAGCCCGGCTCATCAGGTGCAGGCTCCTCCTTGTCTCCAGTTAAGTATCCCATCTTTCCCCTGCCACGAATATACATACGCACAGATTGGGACCAGCGTAAGAAATTTTCTCCATTTAGTTTAATCGTGGTAATTTGAATGGAGTGGGATTCCGAGGTGGGAACTTGAATAGGTGTAGGTGGATCAGCAATAATGGTTGTTTCTGAATTCTCAGACATGATGATGGTGAAACAGAAGAAGAGAATGCAGATGAGGGCGCAGGTGGAGGGACTGAATCGATGAGATTTAGAGAACCAGGAAATAAGGTTCCGGCTCTGATACCATGAAAGTTTTAATGATGGAATTGAATATTTTTCCTGATTAGTATTGAACATATTTATAGCTGTACAATGGAGCTAAAAGAAGAAACAATCAAAGAGAATAATTACAGAATAAAACAGCTATACAATCAACATTATTTAGGAAAGAAAATAATCTTGTCCCGTGAATGTTGTAATATCCCGTGTATCTTGCAACACCTCCAAGACAGATTGTGGAGCAAGATTCAGTTCATCTAGCAAACCCCAGCAACCCTCCTTTAAAGCCTGCAAAGAAGTTATTTTAAAATATGAAATCATTGTCACAAAAACATTCCAAGAGCCTCAGAATAAGAAATTCTTACCTGTAGCAAGATTCCATCAGACCACGCAAATTTCATTCCATCATCACTCTCAACCGGTAAGTCGGACCCCAACAAATCCATCAAATCAGTCTGCACCACAAGCCTTCACAAACTATTTCAACTAAATATGCTACAAGGAAAAGTACAACAAGAAGAAATTATAGCATGTAAATCATCAACAAGCGATTAGGAATCACTGACCTGCTCAGATAAGTTAATACGCACAACCTTATGCCCATAATACTTCCCCAAGGCAGTAATCAAACTTTTTTTACCAACACCTGGGCTACCTTCCAGTATTATTACAACAAACCACAAAAATATCAAGAAGACAAGATGACATTATACATACAGCATAAAGAATAAATAGTAACACCAAAAAGCAGGAAAGGAGATAGAGAGCAGAAAGACCAAGAAAAACTGCAAGACACACCAGGCTTTCGGAGCTGCATGGCATGTGATACCCGCAAAACATTTCTGCGTGTGGTTGGTGCCAAAAACTCAAAACCACTAGCTTCAGACTTTACATAACCTACAGAAATAATCCATTTGAATTGCCTTTACTTTTATCTTAAAGGGAATCCCACATTCTTAATTCAGTATCATACCTTTTTCAATATAAAATGGATAGATACTGGAGGCATTGTCGCATTGCATGTCATCACTAGAAGAAATCTCTGCAGCTGTTCCAATATCACCCCAGCCATAACTTTCCATAATTGCAAGATCACATAGCACAATATCATCACGCTGTAAAATCACAATCAAGCATTCATTATACACAATAAATAAAGCTTCATAATAGAAATCAATATACATGTGGAAGAAGTAAATACTGTATATGTTTAAAATGCACCAAACTACAATAACTCCAAGGAAGAGTATACTCACTTCTTCAAAAGTCTCCCCTTTAGCTCTTAGCAACACAAGAAAAGCACTTATCAATGCCTCATTAAATCCACCCGATCAATCAAAGATTCAAGCAACTAACATCATACCTCTAAAATGAGCAGCGAAAAAGTATTTATGATTAATTCTTGAATTTAATTATTTATAATCAGCATTTCCTCAAATTTTAAACAATTAAGTTAATTCCCAGCAAACTCTGCTTGAGCAGTCCAGCTTATTGGACAAGAAATAAGAAAAGAAATAAAAATAAAAATCAGACATGAGAGAAGTTTTACTTCATTCGTTTAACTGCTCTAATATTGATGTGTAAACAAACTTCAATTTTTTCAAAAATGAATTTATTTTCATTAATTGAGATATCCAGCGAAAAGAGTTTATTGCAAAAATAAATAAATAAATAAATGCATAATTGTTGTGTTTTCAACTCTTTTCTTGACAGCACATGATGATGACTAGAAATTACTTTATCTTGACATACTGTTTCCACCAAAAGGAGAAGTACTAGAATTAGCTCTAGAAGTTTCCTCTGAGCAAGCAATTCATTAACTTTTTCCGATTAAAACCAAATACAAGGGACAATGTGCCAACAATCTAAAAAACCATATACTACTAACAAACAGAACACCAACATGATCTCACGTGGTGTTCATAAGTACCTAGAATAGAAAATTGTACAATCAAAGCCCTATCTAAGCCGCAAATTTAACCTTCGAAATTGACTTCGAGGAAAACCCTAAATAGCAACGAAACATGCGCATAAATCTTCCAAGAGAAACACTAAATTACTATAAAGGACAGATTTTTCAAAACCCAAACTGTCCTTTTTCTATACCCTAGAAAAATCTCACTGCCCGCAAATTAAAAATCAGAACTCACCAAAACGAGTAAATTTAAATTGTCTTTTAGTATGAATATATAATAAATAAATAAATACCTTACTGGGTTCTAGTTGGTTCTTGTCTATTGATCTTCTTCAGACGCTGAAACCTAGAAAGAAGACAAGAAGAGGAACTGAACTGCCGGAGAACTTTCAACGGAAAGGGAGATGAAGATTGAATCTTTGAGCCAAGAAAATTACTGGGTTGAAGTTAAGAATAAAAAGCCGTAGTAGTTAAGAAAAAGAAGGGATCAAAGAGTGGAAGCTGAAGCTTAATTTCATGTTCATATAAATGCTATTTGTGTTAAAGTCTGATGCTGACTCCACTTTTTAAAGCGCCAGTTTGATTCCTCGTCAATATATCTGAAAAAAGGCCACTAAGAGATTGGGATTATATCCAGTGAGCAAGATAATGGAGTTGAACGAGGCCGACGGAGAGAGCGAGGGCAAGGGCAAGGGAGAGACAAAATGAAGGCAGAGAAATAAGAGGCCTTTTATACATAGGGCAAATAGCAAATTACCAACGGAAATTTAATTCGGTTGCAATTTTAGCAACATAAATTCAATTACGTTGCTATTTTTGGATCCAAATTTTTCTATCTTTTTGGAATCAAAAATACCAACGGAATCCAAATTTCATTACTAAAATTGTAACCGAATTGTTTTCGGTTGCAATTTTAACAACAAAAATTAAATTTCATTGCTATTTTTAAACACAAATTTTTTCTCCTTTAGAACCAAAAATACCAATGGAATCCAAATTCTGTTGCTAAAATTGCAACTGAATAAATTTTTAGTTGCAATTTTAGCAACGAAAAAGCAAATCCATTGTTATTTTTGAACCTAAATTTTTCCATCTTTTTTGGACCAAAAATACCAATGGAATATAGATTCTGTTACTAAAATTGCAACCGAATTGTTTTCGATGGCAATTTTAGCAACGGAAATCCAATCCGTTGCTATTTTTAGATTAAAAAAATTCTCCTTTTGAACTAAAAATACCAACGGAATTTTAAAATTGCAACCGAATTGGTTTTCCGTTGCAATTTTAGCAACGGAAACACAATTCCGTTGCTATTTTTGGGTCCAATTTTTTTTCATCCCCTTGGGACCATAAATACCAACAGAATTTAATTTTCTTTGCTAATTTAGCAACGGTGCTAACATTGCAACGAAATTAAAATTTTGTCACTAAATTAGCAACGAAAGTTTTATATTGTTACTAATTTAGCAATGGAAGTCATATTATGTTGCTATTTTTTCGTTCAAAAAATTTTTCGTCATCTGTTAGCGCGTATTTTAGCAACGGTATTGGATTCCATTGCTAAATTTTGGTGTTAAAAATTTCTTTCACTTTTAGCGAAGGAAGATAACCAAATATTATTCCGTTGCTAAATTTGCAAAGTTTAACCAATTTTAGCAATGAAAATTATTTTCCATTGCTATTTGCTAATTTAGCAACGGAATCTATTCTGTTGCTATTTTCACTTTTTCTTGTAGACGATAAACTTTAGTAAAAATTCTGTCAAAATTTTGAAGTTCTAAAGAATCCTAGACAATTTGGCATTCTAAAAGTTGTTGAAATTTTGAAAATCATTCGAAAAACTGCTAAAGTCAATTTGGAGAAAAAATTCGAGGTAAATATTCAAGTCAAAAATCTTTTGTATAACCTGTTTGTTCATTTGTTCTTCTTGTGTAGTTTCGAATTCTTGTTTTTTTCCTTACTTCCATTTATTCTATTAGCAAACAAGTATCCATTTTTTTTTCACCAAGATTAATAAATTTATTAATTGTTCTAATTTATTCTTTTAAAAAAGAGAAAATTAATTCACCCCATTATTAAGAATTTAATGATACTTGGAAAGAGCATATTTTTAGAAAGTAGACACTTATAAGTGGTCACAGCATGATCCGGAAACTGAGCAAAAGCATGTGACATCATTGATATTTTATTTTATCTAATTAACTTGCTTAATTCAGGTCATTCTATTCATTTAAAGGGTTAATTGCACCGGATTAGATTTATGCCCTAGTTACTAAAATGAATTCACAAGACCCTCAACTGAGGACACGTAATTACTAATTTCCCACTCTCCCAACTAATTAATGAAATATTAATTTAATATGGCACATGCTACTTAAATTATGGACTTTCCAACAAGTGATAATACACATCGAGAAGCCACGTAATAAAATTGAAATAGAAATTAAAAAAAAATAACTTTTAATGTAAGGATTATATAATTCAATTATTTTCTAGTTAATTGGTAATTGTAGCTGTTCGGGTTTATATGTTTGCCAAGATCTTTTTGGAATTAGGGGGTTTTCTTAAGTTGTGCAGGTTCTCTTTTCCTACTGTTGGCCCTATATCTTGTTGCTGGTGCAGCTAGCTTTAACTCCCAGTTTTTTTTTTTTTTTTAATTAATAAAGTTCAAGCTAACACTTCACATATATAGTATAGAAGCCACTACAAACACACAGATTTTTATTTTTTAAATTTTATGCGGTGAACTAAGCAAATTAATTCTCATGAATTAGTTAATTAATGCACATTGTAAGAGTTAGCTCAAAATTATGCTGATATAAATCACATACCATTAGTCAAACTAGTAATTATGCTTCATGAACTTTATTTGTCTGATAAGGTGGTAAAGTATGTATTTAGTTATAATTATTCATGATAAACAGAGTCTATGCTGGTGCCCCATTATGCTCAGCTTAAGTTTCTTTAATAATTTAACTTCAGGAAATCTAGGAACCACTACTGCATACATAAAAACATTACTTATGGCTGCCATAATAGCAAATGCTGGCCAAATGATGGCTAAGGTACACATACGTTCTTAATAAATTGTGGAAATTGCTTATTTATTATCCTATAAAGCAACCTTTTATACCTCCCAACAACTTATCGATGTTTGCAGTGTTAAGAAGCATTGTAAGAAAACATGACATGTATCAGAGAACAATTTATATCAAATTATGACATACTAAGATAGAAAAGAATAAATGTATTCTTGATTGCTGCTATGCTGCTATAAAAAAAATGAAGTCAAGCGGGAGTTACTCACCAAACAAATACCCAACAGTGCTCTGGTGTTTTTGCCTCCAGTCAAATCAATTGTGGATGAATAATATTTCTTAACTGCCTGAAGGTTTTCTAATCCGCCAAGCGTGTAAAGCACCTATTGGATCCGCAATATCTCAATTTCTAATCTCAGTTCCTTAATCCTAGATTGCATGAATTTCTTAACCATAGTGGAACTCAGCAAGTTCTCTCCATGCATCAGAATCTGCCATTAATGCATACTTTTTATGGCATTTAGAATTTTAGTTAAATTTTCTGCGTATTGATTTTTTTTGGCTTCCTCTTTACTTTTTGCTTTTTTAGGTGCATATAAAATGCATTTATTTATTTAAATTATCTGCATATTGATTTTTTTTTGTAATTTATTTATTACGTCTATTGCAACTCATTTTTTGATTATTTGAATAGATATGGATTTATAATGTTATGTTTTACATAATCATAAGGACATAACATTTGTACATAATGTGGTTGCTATTGATGATGATGATTCATATGGAAAATATGAGGAAAAGACAAATTAGGAGGAGCAAAATGTTTATAGATAAAAGAATTGATAGGGATCAAGTTCGTTTTACTTATGTGAATAGCATAATTCGGAACAATGACTTACATTGTATTAATCAATTAAAAATGGATAGAAGAACATTTTGAATACTATGTGACATACTTCAAACTTGTGGAAAGATTAAAGATGTTGGACCAGTACGATTAGAATAGAAAGTATGTATGTTTTTACATATTCTTGCCCACCATGTGAAAAATCATGCAATTATCTCTAAATTTTTGAGGTTGGGTGAAACTATTGGTAGACATTTTAATTGTATTTTAAATGGAGTTTTACAACTTCAAAACATTTTTCTTCATGTTCCAAAACATGTCCAAGATAATTGTACTGATGATAGGTGGAAATGGTTTAAGGTTAATTAATAAAAATGAACTACATATATTAATTTATAATCCAAGATTTTTTTATCATCACTAATAATTGGCATTTATTTGTTGATTGTTCCATATAAAAAAAAAAAAGTAGATTGTTTAGGAGCATTGGATGGAACTTATATTAAGGTTCGCAAGGAAAAAAGTGACAAACCTATATATTGTACTAAAAAAGAAGAGATTGCAACTAATGTACTCGGTGTTTGTTCACGTGATATGAAGTTTATATTTATTTTACCTGGCTGGCAAGGATCTGCATTTGATTCTAGAGTTCTTCAAGATGCATTAAATAGAGAGAATGGATTTAAGGTTCCTACAGGTAAATAAAAATTCATTTTTAAATTATATTAAATGTATATTAAGATAAATTTTATATAATTAATGGCGATAGTATGCAATGGATTGATATTGATGAGACTTCACCAATGTCAATTACAAATGTATCTATCAATACATCGTAAACTAGAAAGAGAAAGAAAAACAAGGTAGGTGATGAATCTGATGCAAATAATATGAAATTATTTAGATAAATGATCAAAGAAAGTATTGATCAAATTGCTGCATACTATTACTGAAAAAATTGTTAGAGCAAACGATGATCATTCTGACATTTTCAATGAGTTGAAGGCAATTGATCTTTTTCTTGAAAATCATCTTGACGTTTTTCAAGCAATAATAAATAAACGGGTCACTGAATCCGAAATTATGGAGATATTTGTTCAAAGATTATTTAGACAAATAAAGGATGATTAAGAAAATATTCAATGCATTAGTTATGTTTTAAAAATTAGGTTGCATCTTTCACAAAAAAAAAAAATATGTGAACTTTTTGTATTACTTGATTATTTGGATTATGTCTAAAATAATAATGATGAAGTTTATTTATTTTGATTTGTTATTGGACTATGTATAAAATTATTAATAGTAGCACATTTGTTAATATATTTCAGCTATATAATTAAATGTTATTAAATTTTTTATTTTATTGTTAATTTATCTACTAATATGCATTCGTATTTCAAGAAAATTGTGCCTTTTAAAAAATTGATTAATGTACGAAAAATTATAATTTATAATTAATATTTTTGTCCAAATTGATAACATTAAAAATAATTTAATTTTACATATTTTTGAATTTTTTTAAAAAATAATACAGTACAACATTATGAATCAAATACGGTATAAAATATTACATGCTAATACAATTATATACCAAATATTGTATAATATAATATATACTAATACTGTACAGACTAATGTTATATAGGTTAATACTATACAGATTAATATTATACATACTAATACAATACAGCGAACCAAACGTAGCCTAAGAATTTTCTACCAAACTATTTTTTTCGTTATTATTTATATAGCCGTGCAAATTATTCAAAACTACTTGAATAAAAATGAATTGAGATTTTACTCTAATAAAAGAAAAGAAAAGAAAAGAAAAAAATTAGAAAATTTAGATTAAAATTTAAGCTAATTATATAATAAATTTAAAAATGTACATATTTGCTCCTTAAATCTATTTTAGACTAAAATCGCATTTATTGCTTACCTGAGTCGCATTATTTCGAATAATAAAGCTAAGCCAATTATATAATAATAAAAGCTATTTTGGCTCAAAATATATTTAAAAGAGAAATCTATATTCAATATTTTAATAACAAATATGACCTTTTTTTATTTTTAAAAGAAAATCCGGCCTAATTCACAACTATTGATATAAACATAGAAAAACGCATTATGGGATCCCTAAATTTTAATTTTTTCCTATATTAAATTCTTAGTACCTTTCATATCACTCGCATTAGATTTAATTTGGACGAAATTAACGAAATTAAAATACTCAATTTGTTAATATTGCGTGATACCAATTTAAAATAATTGTGAAATCTTTTAAAATATTAAAAAATGAAAAAAATAATCATTTCAGATGTTAATTGAGGGCGGTCTATTACAAAATGAATAAAATAATCTTTTAAAATACCAATTTATGTTTTGATGAATTTCACAATCACTTTAATTTGATTTCATGTGATATTAACAAATGGCGTGTTTTAATTCTATAAGGACCGTCTAAATTGGATCTAGTGAATGATCCGAAAAGTAAAGAGGTAAATATCAGCTTTTAGAAAACGTTAAAATTTAGAGCTCAAAATGTGTTTTTCGCTAACACAAGTCAACTATTTAATTAATTAAAAATAGCCAAGAGTTTAAACACTAAAATAAAGAGAGAAATCGAAAAGTCTACAAGGAGTCTTTGTTTTATATTATCTTTTTCTTTTTCATAAGATGACGCAACTTGATTTCGTAATGGCATGTGACGCCATTGACATTTTAATCTTTTATTTTATCTAATTAACTTGCTTAATCAGGTCAATTAATTGAATAATAACTGGAGTCTACTTATAGAGACTTTTTTATAAACAATATTTTTGAGAAAAGTATTTAAATTTTTGGGATGTTTTTCTAATTACTTGGGGGAGTTACAGTGGGCTGTTTCATTTTCGCATCGGTGTTTAGTGGAAATGGCAGTGGAAATTTCACCAGCTTTCGCAAAGATCGAGGCAGGATCGGGGCAAAATGCAGGAAGACTGAGGCATGCAGAGGACATCATTTTAGCATATTACTTGGCATTGAATGTTAAAAGCATTGATAATTGTATTTTGATAAATAATTGATAAAGTCAAAGCGAAATAAATGAATTAATGGCAAAATCGTAATTATAGTATAAAAAAGGGTCTTTTTGTAAATAATTAAAAAACTTAAGGCTAAAGTGAAAGGTTTGCCAAAGTTTAGGAATGATTTGAAAATACTGTTAAAAATGTTAAAAAGTGCTTTTGATAAGAAAAATATGATTTTTAGCATAATTAATGTAATTATGCTTATTTGAAAAATTCTTCGATTTATAGTCACTACTGCGTATGTTTAGTGCTTAGCACGTAGTGTTTACTGCATGCAGGTTTTAAAGAGTAGCAGGAGCATGGTACACAATGGAGCAAAGATTGAAGAGAAAAAGATAGTTATAATTATTATATATTTTGGCATGTATATATTTAAATATTTGAAGTAAAGGATTTGATTGTATTTAATCAGTAAATTGTTTGTGACTGTGATTATGTGTTTTGTCATGAAGTATTTTTGAATGGATATGTTTGATATGTGAATGAATATATGGAATACGTATTTATGTCTGTTGTAGACTGTTGTGCCTCTAAAAGGTTGTAGCTTATATGTTTTTCAGGGGGCTAGTAAGTATATAGCCGTTATGCTGCTAAATTTTTGGTGAAATAAATAGTATTTTTAGACAGTTTTAAGTCAATGACAAATTAGTTGTGAATTTGAATAATGATTAAATATTGACAGTCAATGAATTTAGTTAAGAATTTGAAAAAAAAAATTCCGACTTAGCGCTTAATTCTATATCTGAAATACTGTTACAATAAGGGTGTTGCAACTTCTGTCTATTGGTTGCTGCCTTCAAATTATCTCTAATCAATTAGACTTTATCTTTAATTTTTTTATTAGATCAAATTCAATCAACTTATTCTCACTCAGCTTGGTCCAACATAATAGAGTTCTACATCTCCTTCCGTACAGTGCTTCATATGGCACCATTTTGATACTGGATTGGTAATTGTTGTTGCATGCAAATTCAGCTCAAGGGAGATATTTTTCCCAATTGCCATCAAAATCTAGAATACAATATCTCAGCATATCCTCAAGCACTTGTATAATTCTTTTGGATTGTCCATCCGTTTATGGGTGAAAAGCCATATTAAAATGTAATCTTGTGCCCAATGAGTCTTGCAGTTTCCTCCAAAATCTAGCAGTAAATTAAGGATCTCGATATGAAATTATGGAGATAGAAACACTATGCAATCGTATTATTTCATTAATATAAATCTCAGCTAACCTCACCAGAGAAAAGTTTAATCTCACAGGCAAAAAATGAGCAGATTTAGTCAGTCTGTCGACTATCACCCAAACAGTATCATGCTGATATATGGTGAGTGACAAATCCGATACAAAATCCATGGTAATCCTATCCCATTTTTATTCCGGTATAGAAATAGGGTGGAGTAATCCAAAAAAAAAACTGATGCTCAGCCTTAACTTGCTAACAAGTCAAACACTTAAATACAAACTCTGCAATCTCCCCCTTTATCCCAGATCACCAGTAATGAGTCTTCAAATCCTGGTACATTTTAGTACTACCTAGAATACATATCATAACTACTACTATATGCCTCTGTCAAAATCTTTTTCTTTAATTCTTTATCAGCGGGTACACACAGTTTTTTCCTTAAGTATAAGTTATCATCTGATGCTAAAGTGAACTCAGTATCCCTACTCTCACTAATATCCATCATAACTTTAGCCAACCTCTCATTATATAGCTGGGTGGCTTTTACTTGTTGTAACAAGTCCGGCTTAAGTTGTAATTCAGCCAAAAGTGCTCCATCTATCGTAAGGGACAATCTCACATTCATGGCTTTTAAAGCTATTACATAACATCACTCGGTTACCATTTACACTATATGGAAGGTAAATATACAAATATTTAATGAACTTATTACCTGCTATATGTTTTCTACTGAGTATATCAGCTACTATATTTGCTTTACTCGGATGGTAGTCAATGTAATAGTCATAGTCTTTAATCAATTTCAGCAAATGCCTCTACCTCAAAAGTTCCTTCTATGTCAGCAGGTGTTTCAAACTCTTACGGTCGGTAAAAATAAAATATTTCTCACCATAAAAATAGTGCCTCTAAATTTTTATTGCAAATACAATCACTGCTAACTCCAAATCATGAGTGAGATAATTTCTCTCTTGTGTCTTCAGCTACCTAAAATCCTAAGCAACCACTTTATCTTCCTGCATCAGAACACAACCTAACCCAATTCTAGAAGCATCGCTGTAAATTACAAAATCTTTTCCTAACACAGGATGGGTCAAAATAGGTGCTTCTATTAACATCTTCTTTAACTACTTAAAACTCTCTTGACACTTCTCTGACCATATAAATCTAGTGTTCTTCTGAAGTAATCAGGTCAGAGGAGTAGCAATGGTAGAAAATCCCTTTACAAACCTTCTATAATAACTAATCAAATCCAGAAAACTTCTGACTTCTATCACATTTACATGAGTCTTTCACTCTAATATCGCCTGTACTTTCTTGGGATCCACTGATATTTCCTGTGTAGACACTATATGTCCTAATAATGAAACTTTCTGAAGCCAAAACTCTCACTTACTAAGCTTTGCATATAGCTCTTATTCCTCAAAATCTGAAGTACTATCTAAAGATGTCTGTCATATTTTTCAGGAGTCTTAAAATATACCAGAATATCATCTATGAAAACTACCATAAACTGGTCCAGGTATGGGTGAAAAATTCGATTCATGAGATCCATAAAAGTCGTTGGTGCAGTTATTAATCCAAATAGCATCACTAAGAACTCATAGTATCCATATATGGTACGAAAAGCTATCTTCTGCACATCAGCCTCCCTAACTCCCAATTGGTAGTATCCCCGATCGCAAATCAATTTTAGAGAACATCCCCGCACCTTTCAGCTGATCAAATAAATCATCAATACGAGGCAATGGATATTTATTCTTGATAGTAACCTTATTCAACTGCCTATAATCAATGCATAACCATAGAGATCCATCATTTTTCTTTACAAACAGTACTGGTGCACACCAAGGCGAAATGATAGGCCTAATAAATCTTTTCTCTAATAGCTCCTATAATTGAACCTTGAGTTCTTTCAACTCAGTGGGTGTCATTCTGTATGGAGAATTCTACCTCTCTGTCAGGTAAAAAACCAGGCAATTCATTTGAAAAAATATCTGAAAAGTCACAAACTGTAGGAATGTCATTGATACATAGTCCCTCCTTTCTAGTTTCAATCACATAAGCCAAATATATTACACACATTTTTCTTATTAACTGACATGCTGTAATAGTTGAGATCACAGTTGTTAAGAAATTTGATCGTTCCCCATCTACGATTTTTTATCCCATCTCGGTCCATCAAAGTGATCCATTTTAACCGACAGTCTACTATAGTCTGGTGAGCATAAAGCCAATCCATACCCATAATGATATCAAATTCTAAAAAAGAAAGAGCTATTAGATTGGTGGGAAAGTTACACTACCAAATACTGATAGGGCAGTCCCAGTATACTATATCAATTACCACATTATGCCCTAAAGGATTACTAACCTGAATATCATGCTTAAATTGTGCAACAACTAACCCTTTCTTTTGTGTAATCTCTGTGCTAATGTAAGAGTGTGTCAACCCAGGATCTACCAAAGGATATACAGAAGTACCAAAGAGAGAAAATTTACCAACAATGATGTCTGGTGCATTTTGATCCTCCCTGGCCCTTACAGTATAATTAAAAACTGCAGGTCGACTCTCTGATCCACTCTGACCCTGTCCAGCTTCTCTACCAACAAATGACCCTGAGGCTGCTCCTCTGCCTCTACCTCTCTGTGTTGTGGCTCCAAACCCAACTGTCTGAGATCTTGAAATAGTTGTTTGATCTCTCGGACAATCTCTCACCATATGATCTCTCAACCCACATCTGAGGCAAGCTCCTCTATGCCTCCAAAACTCTTCTGAGTGTCTTTTACGATAAAAATCACATGTGGGTATCCCTGTTCCTCTACTAGTATCAGCACCTTTAGGTGGGCTGATTATAGCTTGAGCTATGATGCCTATCCTGACAGTCGATCTCTGACTCTGAGTAGGCACTGGAGGTATATCTGGTGTCTGAAAAGGAGGATTTTGTGGCTTCTTTCCAAAACCACTAAGGCCGCCAAACTAAAAAGGTATCCTTCTCTACTGAGATCTAACCTGTCTACTGGCCTCATCAGTATGAATTGACTCAACTCGAGAAGTTGTAAGTACAAAGGATCTCATATCCATATACTTCTGAGCTATAATGGATTCTTCGATCTTATTATGGAAACCTTGCTCAAATAACTAAAATGTCTTCTACTGAGTCAAGTTATAATCCTTCATATAAGCCAAAAGATGCTCAAACTCTCGCTCATATTCCTGAACAAATTTATTTCCCTATCTCAATCTTCAAAAGGCACTCTCTATGGTCCTCTGGTACATTTTTCCAACATACTTATCCCCAAACCGTTGTAAAAAAAACTTTCAGATCACCTAATCAATTGGGGTATACTGTCGGACTATCTCCCACCAACTGAAAGTCAGTCCCTAAATTAATGCATCTGCCTCCTCAAACATCTCCTTTGATGGGCTATAAGTGATCTGAAATAATATTTTCAATCTGTCCAATCACTCCTCAGCTTCCACAGCTGCAGTCTATTCCCGACCAAAGAAATCCTCTGCCTTTAATTTCTTCAACTGCTCTAGAATAGACCTCCTAGTAAAGGATAGAGGTGGCTACTGCTGTGGCTGAGGTGGAGGGGGAGCTACCATCCTCTAGTATAATAAATTTGCCATTATCTGTATGAATTTTTAAGGTGTAGCAAACGGTGGAACTGGTACAACTAGAGGTGGAGCAGGCTAACCATGATCATGTAACTCTACATCACTCACACTTAGAGAGGCTCCATTTTCTCTATCATCAACCTCAGTGCCCCCTCGAGATTCAAAGGTTATCTTTACACTATAAAATAGATATAGGGGATAGATAAACATCAGTTTCTCCAATAAAATCACCTTAAAATCAAAACACCTCAGTTCATGGCATGTACATAAATTAAGTACTTAATCACTTAATCAAACTTAACTCTTCATTTCTTCGATCTTAGGACTGCTTAAACCAGCTCTGATAGCACTAAATGTAATACCTGATAATCGAACATTGGTTCAAGTATCGATGTCATAATATATTGCAGTGGTCTATAAATTATTAAATTATTCCTCTTTATAACATTCAAATTCTACACTATTAATTCGTGGGTCTCATATTTTAAAATATCTTATTATTTAATTTACAAAAATTTAGGCAACATAACGGCTGAAATCCAAATTTTGCCTTCCTACAAAAGCTAAAAAAATACTCTCAAATAATTACAAGCATCCAACCCAACCTCCAACAATATATATAAACTTCACAAGTTCAACCAATATAGAACAACGGTCATTTCTATAATGGCATATATAAACATACATATATACAGTATAATTCTTTTGCTTATCTCATCAAACTTATTTACAATATATGACATATATATACAAGTCCAAAACTATATACAGTTCCAAAAAAAAACTAGCCATGTCGTCCTACTAGGCATTTTTCATATGTACATGCCAACTAAAAAAACATAAAATTTTGGATTCTTCTTGCATTGATTTCTTTCTAGTACAAACTCAATCTCTGTCTCATGCGTGCAGTACAAAACTGCATGCTAAGTACAAAAATACTTAGTGGTGAACATAAAACTTAAACCCCAAAATTTCACTGTAGTTCATTCATGTGTTATTCATAATTACACTTCGTTATTATATTTTTTTCGATTATTCATCGGGTAAATCCACTATTATACAAATTTTTCTATTAAATTCTAAATTTCACTTTTATTGACAAAATTATTATTTTGCCCTTGCTTGAAAAATTCATTCTCAATTATAACTTTTCAAGTTTTATTCTCAAATTTTCATCACTTTATATTCTGATTTCACACTATAGGGATAAATTTTCACTTTAGTCCTTAAAGTTTTAGAAATGCACTTTTGTCTTAATGTATTTGTTTATCTATTCTTTTATATTTTTTTATATTTTACAATTTTTATGTTTTTACCTTTACAGTATTTTTTATGTTTTTTGCCCAAATACTATTTATATGCTTTTGTCTCTACAATATTTTTATATTTTTGCCCAAACAGTATTTCTACGCTTTTGCCTCTATAGTATTTTTATGTTTTTGCCCAAATAATATTTCTACGCTTTTGCCTTTACAGTATTTTTATGTTTTTACCCAAACAGTATTTTTACGCTTTTGCCTCTACATAATTTTTATGTTTTTACCCAAGTAGTATTTCTACGCTTTTGCCTTTATAGTATTTTTATGTTTTTTCCCAAATAGCGTTTTTACGCTTTTGCCCTTAGTATATCGTAAAAATATATAACCGAATAGAATGAGTGAAACAATGGACCATGCGGATTCCAGTACTCCAGTAGTATCAATTACACATATATTCTTTTTCTCTTTTTATTTTTTTCCTCAAATACTTCAATACAGTCGTGGAATCATATCAAGGTTAACACTATACAAGTCGCCATGACGTGCTATCACAGTTACAGTAATGTCCCTATGACTAACCATGTACATTCTAATTTCTGATTTTACATCTAATACTAAGGGCAAATCATAATTTTAATTTAACATAGTTTATAACAATGCATCATTACTGATTTATGATAATAATTAACATATATTATTAAAAATAGTCTCAGTATTTCAGAAATATCAGTTTTTTCAATTAAGACTATTCGGTTTAAATATAATTATTTCATTTATTTATTTTATTCTCTAATACATGCTTCTTGCACGTCATATGATTTAGTTATATTCTATTATGCACTTATTTCTCTAAAACTTATTAAAAATATTAATTAGACCATGCTTAAAATTTTGTATCAATCCGAAATCGTTTCGATATAAAACTTAGTTCAAATGTACATTTTAACTAATCCGAAAGCTGAATTTTCAAAGTCTTCAAAAAATTTATTTTACCCTTCTAAAATTCATATACATAATTTCTAGTTAATTGAAGCAATCAAAATAATTTTATGAAGTCCATGAAATATTTTTAAGCTAGTCAAAATTTTCAGTCAACTCTAACGGTCCCCTTTATTATTTTATTTTCAAATTTTGGAGGCCTATTTGACCTCAATTTTAATCCAAATTATACCATCGAAATCATCATGAATAGTAATTTTCAATGGTGAAGAAAAACTTTTATAAGCTCGGTGGATCTTGGGTGGCACTATTCATCATGAAAAGTACTATTCACGAGATCGGCAATTCCTGGGGCTTTACATGCCATTTATCAATATCATTGACTTACAATAGTTCAAACCATCAATGGCGGGTTTGAAACTCCAAAAAATCCTCTGAAATTACTTTTATGGTCGAGATATGAGTGTCTTGTAGCACAAACTCATAAACAGTTCCTGGATTATAACTTTGCAAAGCATATAAAAAACCTGGTAATCTTTCAAATGATTCAAAATAATTGCCAAATATCGACTCCAACATGCTCACCTTCGCATACCATGCCTTGTAGTATGATACTTTATAGTGAAATCGCTCCTTAATAGCAGTAATTATCACATCAATAGGAAGGGTATGATTTTTACTTACCATCCCCCTGACGCAATTGCAAATAATTTGGAATCCCAATTATCTGTGATCCCTTGAAAGATTGCCAACTGAAAGGTATGAATATGGTTCCTCGAACCTTATGATAGTCCAAAAAGGACTTTTATCCTTTTTTATGCTTTTAACCTCCATTTTCATCTAATATCTGCCTTTGCGCACCTCAGAATTGAGTATTTTGGCTTGAATTCCACAACTTTGAAGTCAACATTTCTTATTGAGTATTTTTCACACATGACTTAACATCATCCTTGCTATTGAAAACCAAACCAATTGATAACTCAGAGGATCCATCCCAAGTATTAAATTGCACTCTTTGGGACATATTAACTTAGGATGTGTCAAAGTCAATAGCTATATAGTGTTCTGATGGAAAGTTAACGATCATCTCATTTGACTCTCCACTCATATGGACTGATGTTAAAGGACTGATGTATTGCATATCATTAGACTCACTATCGCCAATAAATTTGGAATCACTATCCACACTCAAATTTGTAGTGGTAGGCTGAACATCATCATTAGGTGAAAGGTAATTATTGTTCACCGCTCCATCATCAAAATGACCTATATCACCAACATCTAGTGCAGGTTCATTTATGACATCTTCTCTAATATCTGCACTAGGACCCTCATTCACGAATATGTTTAGACTATTGGCAAATAGGGAATTTTCGAGTAAATTGCCATCCTGGCGACTTGGAGAATGTCTTGTTCGACTAGGTTGACTTGCATTAGCAATAACTAATTGTACAAAACTCTTATCATCTCGATAACTGCTTGATCTATTGCCAAATATGGACTTACTAAAAAAATCATCAACCCTGCTTGATCTATTTCCAAATATGGACTTTTATCATCTCGATAACTGCTTGATCTATTGCCAAATCAGGATAAAATTTTATTCAACTCGTTTCATTATTTTTTGAAAGAAAAGGGAAAAAGCCTGAAAAAATTCAACTCTACATTTGCCATTTGCGAAAATTCACTTTAATTATAGTCATTTACTGTCTACACTTGGGTATGGCTAGCCCCTTATTACCATTTTCGCAACCTATCTTTGCGAAAGTAATTCTGGCGCTGCAGGATCCACATCACCATTTTCGTAGCAAATTCTTGCGGAAGTGATGATGCCAAGGCTAGGCCCCACTCCCCATTTCTTTATAAAACCCTTGTGGCAATTAAGTCAAATCATTCTCCAAGCATTGACCCTACACTACTATTTTCGTAAAGAATTACAGCGAAAATATAAAAGATCCTAATTCTCCAAATAATTTGAAAAACATCACAAAAATCCAAATACTTTTCCCAAATATATTATTTATAAAAAGTCCCCTACTTATAATAACCAATCAATTACATTCGATTAATCAGTTCATCAATTTCAGTTTTTCGATTTGTTTAACCAATATTTTTCAGCTAACCTTTAAAATTTATAACATAAAATTATATAAAAAATTAGATAAAGTTTAATTCAATTTTCAATGTGTAAAGTAATTTGATATAAAAATTATGAAACAAACATAATTTACTAGCCAAAATTTATATTTTATAAATTAATAGCTAATATTATAAAATAGATTTGATATTTATTGAAAATTACTATGTTTGATTCTAAATTAAATAAAATTTTGGATAATAATGTAATTAAATGCTATTAAGTAAAATATGAACACCAATATATGATAAAAAATATATAAGTTAATTGTATACTATATATAAATATTGTTATATAATTAAAGAGAATAAGAATAAAAATATAATTTAAATATATTTTAAAGTATTATTTGATGTAAATTTTAGATAGAAATAGAGAAAAATTAAAAATAAAATAATATATATATATATATATATATATATATATATATATATATATATATATATATATATATATATATATATATATATATATAGGAATCGGAAATTAACGATTAATCGATACTTAAAAATTTAAATTATAATTATTAAAAAATATATAAAAATTAAAAATTGTAACTGAATTCATGAAATTGATTAATAAAATTAATTTAATTTTGAATTAATTTTATATTTTCGATTTTTTTTTTTTCATCCGTAAATATAAGCCTTGTATAATTTGCTTTAACATAGACACCGGATATAAAAACAAGGGCCCCACTCCATTTGCTACCTAACGCCACGACAGTGTAACGGCAAAGTGCCGTTAAGAGGGCGTTATCTCATTACCATTGCAATTGTTCGGGTGGACCACGTGGGTTATAAGTCGTGACTTTAGGTGGGACCCGCAATGAAATCTGATTGATGAACTGGGCCCCATCAGTTCACGGATGCAATTAATCCACGTAAAGCTATATATCTATGAGATTTTGGGAACCAAAAAAGCAAAGTGAGGGGCTAATTAAGTCTGCATTTATATCAAATTTTAAAATTTATAATTAAATAGTTATAATAAATAATTTATAATATAAAAATTATTAAATTATATTTTATTTTAATTAAAATAAAAATAATTTAAAAATTAATTTTATATAACACCACATTGACATTTAAATATACTATATATAATAATTATTACGTTATTTTAAAATCAATTAATTTTATAAGTTGAACCTATGAATGAGAATAAGGTCATGTTATTATATAAATATTGAAAGATGACACGTACAAAAAACAAAAATAATCTAAATAATTAATTAGAGTATATTTGTAAAGTTTATTGGTTTCAAAATAATATGACAAGAATATATTATGTGCTTAATTATTATTTCGATAATATAAAAGATTAATTTTTAAATTATTTTTATTTTAATTAAAATAAAATAAAATTTTAATAAATTTTGAATTATAAATTATTTTATTGTAATCATTTATTTATAAATTCTAAAAGCAGTGGTTCGTGTAATTAACCCCAATTTAAGCATAAAACTACTTTGTAATGGCACCATGCAACTTGAGGCCAGATTGAGATCTTTTTATGCTCGAGTGAACTTAGAAATATATGGGGATGACCCACAACCATCCTACCGTGCAATAGTTTCAATTGCAATACCAAACTGTTTTATGTTACTGGATATTATGATACCATATGGCATTTTTCTCATTAAGTTATTTCGCAGACTATATTTAGAAGATTGGGAAGAAACTGAACGAATGGAGAGATGTGAAGTTTGATTGTGGAAAATGCTTTAAAAATGAAAAATACAAATCAAATATAACATCTATTATAAAGATTAAAGAAAAATAAAATTTTAATAATTAATCATATGAATTAAATATATTCAACTTTAATATATTTTTCATATATTCGTATTTTTCATATATTCATGTGAAGTTTCGATTTTTGTTTGCTCATCTCTAGTTGACATATAGCAAAATATGTTCTTTCTTAAATATTTTTCACTTTTACGTATTAAAGATTTATTGTTAACTTGGCTTGCCTAATATGGTATTCGGAATTATTTCAATGTCATATCAGTGTTACATCTCAAAATTGACGAAAGATATTTTTGTATCTTGGAGAAAATGTGAGGAGCTTTTTTTTATACTTTTTTCCAAAATTCTTTAGTAAAAACATTTTGTATTTCAATTTGGGTATGGATCTAAGATAGGAAGGAAATGAATTCTAAATAGAACGAAGTCTTTCATGATCCAATAATTGTGCATACGGATATAAAATTGGAATAAAAAATTGAAAAATAAATTTCTAAAAAATATCTCCTTTTGGTATTTCTCCTTGTCCATATTGGAATAAAAAACAAAAATTGAAAAATAAATTTTCAAAAGAATATCTCCTTTTGGGGATTTCTCCTTATCCATATTTTGTGGAATTCATTCGTTCCAAGCATGGCTTTAAGAATATCTCTTTTTGGGAAGAGAATATACAAGTCTCTAACTATAAATAGGTGCCTCCTCTACCCCCATTTTCACCACTAAGAATTCTAGAGAAAAATCAAAATTATTATAAAGAGAAAATATAGTGAGAAAATAACAGTTTTTAGAGTGATAAAGAAATAATTTTGAGTTGAAGACTCAAAATCAAGTAAAAGGCGGAAATACTTATATAAACTCAAGAGAAAACGCCGGCAAAGTTTTGAAGTTCTAAAGAATCTTGGGCAATTTGGCGCTCTAAAAGTTGTGAAAATCAATTTGGAGGCAAGATTCGAGGTAAATATTCATTTTTTTTTTTTTGGAAATTTGTTTACTTTTCTTATACATGTAGCATCTTTCATCTCGTGGTTGTTTGGACTAAGAGAGAAGTGACAAGTAGTTCCTTTAGTACTCTTAAATTTTTCGATTGCACGGTAATAAGTTTATGGTTTCTCTCCTATTTAGAGCTTTGATTTAGCAGTGATTGGTCATAGCTAGTAGCTGATTATGGCAGGAGATGATACTTCAAAAGTCAAGTAAGAATTTTCTACTGTTATTCTGTTATATGTTGAATGGTCATTAGAGTATCATTTATTCATTTTTTTATAATTAGATAAACGAATTTATTGATAAAAAACTAATTTTAGAAATATATATAATCTGTAACTAGTTGTATAAATTCAACTTTCACCATCAAAGTTTCTATATTGAAAATGAAATAAGAATTAGTGGTAATCAGTTCGTTTTTAATTGAAATATATTTTTTTTGTTGATATGTTGCAGGGAATATATAGTGATGATGGATAAGGCGTTAAAAGAGGGAAAAGACTACAAGGAGAATCTGAACCAAACCCATGAGATACATAATTTTCTCCCAAGATATAGGCCTCGTGTAATTTGTTTAGTCCGGCCCAGAAATGATGCCGAGATGCTAGAGATGTACGAGGAGCTGAAGCAGCGTAAACTCATGTATCTATTCGATTTTCGTACTAAAAGAAGCAAAGTGAGAATAGAACAAATTTTTGAAGACACTATGCAACTTGAGGGATGTTCGAGCTCTATTGAACGAGTGGATAAGCAACTTGAGGGATGTTCGAGCTCTACTGATGAAGTGGACGGTTACCTTAGTGATTTGAAAGATAGGATAATAGATGGCATATTTCTTCTTGAGTTATTTCTCAGACTGTATTTAGGAGATTGGGAAGAAACTGATCGCATCTCTCGTAGCGAATGGACGGATATGAAGCTTGATTTATTATTGGTTTATAATCAACTTCCATTCTTCTTTCTTGACCAATTGTTCAAACCTATCCCATCTTGGAGAACGTTATGAACAACTTACAATGCTGAAGCTTGCCCAAAAATTCTTAACAGAGTTCGAATTGCTGGATAAGGACACCATAGAGGAAGCAGTGAAGCCAGGACAAGCCATCCATCTTCTAGAGATGGTTCTAATCTGTATGCAACCATTAGAGCCAAGAAAACCAACAAAATCTGTAACTGTAAATCAAGTTTCACCTACCATCCAAGAGCTCAATCGTGCAGGAGTCAAGTTCAGACCTGCCTCAACCAAACGCTTGTTTGACATAAAGTTTGACCTTAAAACTGGAATCCTCGAAATTCCAACCTTGAAATTAGATGAAACAACACCAATTATCTTTTATAATCTCATCATGTTTGAAGGGAAACGTGGCCGTACACATTACATGAATGATTATATAGCCTTGATGGATTTTCTGATTGATCGCCCGGAGGACATGCAATTACTCGTTCAAAAGGGAATTATAAAAAATTTTCTTCCAGAGGATATTCAATCACTCGTTCAAAAGGGTATTATGGAAAATCATCGTAAAGATGTTGAGGAAGTTGGGGCTGATTTTATAAATAAGCTTGGTAAAGTTATGACGACAAGAGGTGATTTCTATTACTCTTCTCTTATTGAAGATCTAAATGAATATTGCCAAACTCCTTGGAGCAAGCTGCATGCAAATGTAGTTTTTAGGTGGAAATCATCCATAGCTCAACAATATCGCAATAATCCATGGGTGTCCATCTCTATTGTTGTAGCTACTATTTTGCTTATTCTCACTGTCATACAAGCTGTGTGTTCTATCCTTCAAGTAGTTTAGTTAATTACTTGATTTTTCTTTCTATATATGTCTCTTGTAATAATTGTCTTTCTATCATGTCCCTTGTAATAAATTCATGTCTCTTGCAATAATTGTCTTTCTATTCATTTCTCTTGTAATAATTCAGGTCATTCTGTTCATTTAAAGGGTTAATTGCACCGGATTAGATTTATGCCCCAGTTACTAAAATGAATACCTCAATTTTATAATATTTGTATGAAAAGTTATTTTGGTTGGAACCACAAAAGCTCTATTAAAATATTAATTTAATATGGCACATGCTACTTAAATTATGGACTTTCCAACAAGTGATAATACACATCGAGAAGCCACGTAATAAAATTGAAATAGAAATAAAAAAAAACTTTTAATGTAAGGATTATATAATTCAATATTTTCGAGTTAATTGGTAATTGTAGCTGTTCGGGTTTATATGTTTGCCAAGATCCTTTTGGAATTAGGGGGTTTTCTTAAGTTGTGCAGTTTATGTTTTCCTGCTGTTGGCCCTGTATCTTGTTGCTGGTGCAGCTAGCTTTAGCTCCCAGTTTTTTTTTTATTTAAATTAATAAAGTTCAAGCTAACACTTCACATATGTCATAAGGACATGACATTTGTACATGATGTGGTTGCTATTGATGATGATTATTCATATGGAAAATATGAAGAAAAGACGAATTAGGATGAGCAAAATATTTATAGATAAAAGAATTGATAGGGATCAAGTTCGTTTTACTTATGTGAATAGCATAATTCGGAACAATGACTTACATTGTATTAATCAATTAAAAATGGATAGAAGAACATTTTGAATACTATGTGACATGCTTCAAACTTATGGAAAGATTAAAGATATATGTTGGACCAATAAGATTAGAGTAAAAAGTATGTATGTTTTTACATGTTCTTGCCCACCATGTGAAAAATCGTGCAATTATCTCTAAATTTTTGAGGTCGGGTGAAATTATTGGTAGACATTTTAATATTATTTTAAATGGAGTTTTGTGACTTCAAAACATTTTGCTTCATGTTCTAAAACCTTTCCAAGATAATTGTACCGATGATAGGTGGAAATGGTTTAAGGTTACTTAATAAAAATTTACTACATATATTAATTTATAATCCAAGATTTTTTTATCATCACTAATAATTGGCATTTATTTGTTGATTGTTCCATATAAAAAAAAAAGTAGATTGTTTAGGAGCATTGGATGGAACTTATATTAAGGTTCGCATGGGAAAAAGTGACAAACCTATATATTGTACTAGAAAAGAAGAGATTGCAACTAATGTACTTGGTGTTTGTTCACGTGATATGAAGTTTATATTTATTTTACCTGGCTGTAAAGGATCTGCATTTGATTCTAGAGTGCTTCGAGATGCATTAAATAGAGAGAATGGATTTAAGGTTCCTACAGGTAAATAAAAATTCATTTTTAAATTATATTAAATGTATATTAAGATAAATTTTATATAATTAATGGCGATAGTATGCAATGGATTGATATTGATGAGACTTCACCAATGTCAATTCCAAATGTATCTACCAATACATCGCAAACTAGAATGAGAAAGAAAAACAAGGTAGGTGATGAATCTGATGCAAATAATATGGAATTATTTAGATAAATGTTCAAAGAAAGTATTGATCAAATTGCTACTATTAGTGAAAAATTTGTTAGAGCAAACGATGATCATTCTGACATTTTCAATGGGCTGGAGGCAATGGATCTTTTTTCTGAAAATTATCTTGACGTTTTTCAAGCAATAATAGATAAACAAGTCACTGAATCCGAAATTATGGAGATATTTGTTCAAAGATTACTTAGATAAATAAATGGATTTATTTTCTTACTCAACAACAATAAAGACAACTGGAAATAACATGTCGTTACCATCAATAGAACTGGCAACTAGAAGTGCTTGTTGTAATTTTTCTTTCAAGAATGTACCATCTATCAATAGCACTGGTTTACAATGGTTCAAACCATCAATGGCTGATTTGAAACTCCAAAAAATCTTCTAAAATTGCTTTTATGGTTGACGTGTTTTAATTTTTTCAAAATGCTATAAATTTATATTTATTGTTTAAAATGCAATATATATATATATATATATATATATATATATATAAAGTTTTGATGTTTAAATAAATTATGAAATCAATATATAAATTGATGTATCAAAAGTAGGACTTAAATTCTTGTCACAGGAATTAAGAAGTTAATGGGTTTAATTAATAATTGGTGAATATATTTTTGATGTAAAGTTTATAGAATTGAATGCGGTGATGACTTATGATCTAATGACTAATGTCTTTCTTCTATTACCTTACGACGTAGTTTTCACTCTCACTTTCATTTCATCTCATATTAACTTATTACATGGGTAGGCTCCACACGTTTTTCAATCACTATTCAAGATTATTGATTTTATTCTTTTCAGAACCAAGAGATCGTGACATTTCCAATCCAAATTTCCAAATGAAATCATATCAACTTGGAAAATTATACCTACGCTTTCACCTAATACTTACGCTATTATCATCAAATTTAATTTAATTTAATTTCTCAAGGATACATTTCAAATGTAATTATTAAGGTAAGAGAATCTGTTACCAGTACTGTTATTATGTATATATCTAAAACTAAACTTGTTTGATTTGGGGGAATTAAGTTTTAATCAAATGGATCGCCTTATTTTTACGTCTAGCCTTTATGTTTCGCATTTTTCCTCTTTTTCATCTTTTATTTGATCCTCTGTTAAGTCGGATGCTTTTTCGTGGGCCTAAAAGGCGTTTGATTAATTCTAACTAATGCATAAATTAATACACAGCATATGCATATCTCTGCAAGAAAGCATATTAGTGTATGTATAAAATTTTTGATTAATTTTATAAAATTCAAATATGAATTTTTTGGTACAATTTTTTAAAATTGGCGGAGTTTGATTTCATCATCAAAGTTACTAAATTCAAAATGAAATTAGCAAGGTGTTTTTATATAATTAAGAATTAGTGGTAATCAGTTCGTTTTTCATTGATACGTTGCAGGGAATATACAATTGATGTTAGGGAACTGTTGGTCGAGGTGGCAAAAAATGGCCAAGATTACAACAAGAACCTGAATGAATGCCGTGAGATACATAATTTTGTCAGGGAATATGAGCCTCGTGTAATTCGGCTAGGCCCTCCCCAAGACTACAATTATAAATTAGGAAGTGGATCTCTTTAACAGTAATCACTTTTGATTAGATGAATTGATGATAATAGCAGCTTAAACCCAAATTTGAGGATTTTCAATCCCGTTTTGGTTTGGATGCTACCCGAATTCACATTTTATGCAAACCCAAAACAAGGGATGGAGATAGGTTTCTCGATCTGTTCTCTTGTTATCAATAGAAGTTCTTCTTGTTGCTTTTATTCCTTCTGCTGGAATGTTATTGTGTTGTTCTGGTGGTGGCTGACGTTATTGCTAATTTGGGGTGATGATGAGTTAATTAATTCAGTGGATTGTGTCTGGTAGTTTTTATTCATTAGTATCAAGGTTGCTGAATTCTCCCGATGAATCTCCGGCTTTCATATTGGCTGACAATGGCTATGATGTGTGGATTGCTAGTACTTGCGGGACTAGACATAGCCGCGGAGACACCTCACTTAATCCCAATGATTCGGTTAATTCTCTTTTATTTCCAAATCTTAATGAAGCCTTTATTTTCTTAAGAAAATACTGAAATTGCAGGCTTATTGGGATTGGTCATGGGATGAATTGGCTGCTTATGATCTTCCTGCTACAGTTCATTATGTTCATGAACAGAGGGCAGGAACTCTACTATGTCGGCCATTCCCGGGTGAGCTATTTTATCTTTATAGCTTTCACTTTATAATATCGAATTACATGATATGACTGGCATAAAAGTGATTGGAATTGAAGGGAACTTTGATGGCATTTGCTGCATTTTCACAACATAAATTGCTAAACACGTTAAGCGCAGCTGCTTTGCTTGCCCCAATTACTCACCTTAATCAGACTCCAATATCCCCGCTTACTAAAGCTGCTGCTTATATATTTTTAGCTGAGGTCAACACTAAACTTGATAACGGATTTCTCAGAAAATATATAATTTCAATTACATTTATATTCACTTAGTTTTCCATTTCTCAGGAATTATATTGGTTAGGCCTACATGAATTCATTCCCGGAGGGTGACTGAGTTGTTAAGTGGAAATATTATATCTTCTTATGTAAAAAAGTATTATATATTTCTTGAAAAATAAGTATATAATAAAATGTCTTGGTAAATTAATTACAGGCAGGCTGCTTCCAAGCTTCTCGAAAAATTCTATAGCAAACCTGGAATAAAATGCTCCAATTGAATTAATGGAAGCATTCACTGGTAATTTCGGCTTTGACCATTAATATCTCAACGTGCTATTATAATTCAGTAATTAATTACCCTTTTTTTTTCATTTTTCATAGGCCCAAACTTTTGTGTCAATTCTTCAAAGACAAATACCTTTCTTGAAAATTATCCTCAATCAACTGCTACAAAGAACCTCATTCATCTGGCTCAAAGTAAGTTCAAATTACACAAAACAAATTTTTTTTTTTGCCTAAGAAAACACAGCTACTGAAATAAAAGTGTCAGATTCATGGTAGTCACTGTTGAATAAATTGCAGAAATTAAAATCTCACCCGATTTTTTGGTTTTGAATATTAATAACAATATGTTTCTAGATGGTTTAATATAATATATCACAACTATCTTTCTAATGAATGCCAATTTGATAAATGAAAATTTAAAGTATACGATATTCTTGATCACTCATGTGTCCCATTCTTGTTTTGACACTTATTTCATGCCAATCTTTAAGCAATCACCTCTCCTTGTCTATGCAAAATGTTCCCTTCATTCCAATTGCACCTTTATTTCATCGTTGCTATATCCTATAGTTTACATATAAAAGAAAGAAAAGAACAATTACGTTAAAAACATAGTTGCATGATTAACGAAACCTATGAACACATGGAAAGAAAAGAAAATTGTAAAAAGTGTTGACTTATTATTTTTAATTATCACATAATAATATATGAGTTTTTAATTTTAAAGATGTCATCTAATCATATTAGCATCCAAGTTATGATTTTTTTTTTTTTTGAAAACAAATCCTCATTTTGCTCTTTTTTCCCCTTGTTTTTATTTGTAGTGATCCCCGTCTAATCTCAATATATGGATACATTAATTTGTATGAAACTCAAAGGGAATTACTCTGCAACCAAAAGTTCTTCAAAAATTTGCATTGTTATTAGCTTGTATAGTTTTTAACTTCCTTCAGTTCCTTATTTCCACAGAATCTTTGAGGTGCAAATTTCTGGTGAAAATGTTGCTTTGGTTTTCTTTGGCTCTCTTTGGAATGTGTCCGCAAAGGGAATTACTGTGCAAACCAGATCCGATCACTTTCATTCATATGGAATGTGTATGTTGGACATGGATCATCGCTAACCTTTTGTAAGTATTCATTATTGTTTACATATAGGAATAATTCGATACATTTTAGATATATGTTTATCAGATCAGTTCTTGGCAGTGTTAACAAGTAAAATACAACAGCAAGTAGAACATGAGAATCAACGGCTGTCTACAAATCCCTTCGCCACCCTTGAAGGCCACGTTACACACTAGTGGTTGTAAATTATAAATAAAGGGTAGTTTTATCATGTATAGATAGATGTTTTGTTTTTGATAATGTAATTTGCGCAATACTTGCATAAATATAATTTTAATTTTTATAAAATATTGTGAATTATATTGGTATTGGTATTGTTTGCACAATAGTTAGCATGCATATATTAATTTTGGACGTTAAATTTATGGGTTAATATATCTTTTTAATTTGAATTTTAGACTTTTTGTATTGAATTTATCATGTTTATTTTTGCATTTGCCGACGGGAATATAATTTTTGTAAAATATTTTAAAAAATAAATAATTTAATTTTACCGACAAAACACCAACGGATATATTTGTCGCTGTTTTTTTTAAATAAATTATTATTTTTTATTAATTATTTTTTTAATAAAATTCTCCACGGATTTTTCAGCCAGTGAATTTCTACCTATGCGTGTTTTACCGATGGAAACATTTCATCGGTAATACATTAAAAGACCATCGGTAAGGGTTTTTTCATATGCAGTGAGACCTGTCCTTAACTTACTTCCTTACTTAACATTTAAATATGAATTGATTTATAATTTAATTATATTATTATCAATTTTTATATTATATTTAATTTTAGATTTGTCAATTATTAAAATTTATATTAATTTGATTTATAATTGATTTTAGAATTTTTAATTATTAAATTTGTATTTTAATTATAATTAATTGTTAAATATTGTATTTTAGAATTTAAGAAAAATTATTCTTCACTGGGACTGGGAATCCCCGCGGGGGGGAGAGGATGGGGGCAATTTTCCCCCGTGATCCAACCAGGGATAGGGATAAGGAATCCCCACCCCTGTGTGGAGTAGTTAGTAGGGATCCATTCCCCTACCCCGTCCTGCTTCGTGATCGATCATCCCTAAGCAGTGGTGTCAAATGGTAGTAGCTGCAATTATAACTCTATATGCATACATATCTATCTACCACCAAGATAATGGAGTAGACAACTGAAGCAATTTCCTTTAGTCATTTATCATTTTCATAATTAATGCATTAGCAAATCATATGGTGTTCAAATGAAGTCACAAAACCTATATCAAGTTCATATTCACCATTTAAATGTTAAACAAGTCATATTATTCTTAATTATTTTCATAAAGTTGATATTTGAACTTTTGTACTCTTGCCATACAATTAAAGGATAGAATTGTGCATATAAATCATTTGTATAAATGTAAATATGTACATACCTTTGGCATGCATTATGTTCAATCTTGAACTTCAATATCTAATCACTAATTCACATATCATAAATCATATTTTACCTATTTCTAAGTGTTTGCAAAGTTTCATAGACATTCCAAAATGTTTAATTGGGTGAAATTTGGTGATTTTTTGGTGAGTAAAACTCATATTTTGGCTGAAACAGGGTACTACATGGCTATTTTGGCTTTGAAATATGTGTTGATCATCTCAAGATGAAATTTGAGTCCAAAATGCATCTATACATGGTTGTTTTCAACTCCAAACAGCCGTGTAGGTGCCCGATTTCCATATTCCGAAAGACAGATTCCCAAATCCATTTTGTACATGTAACACTCTTATCTGAACAATTTTTTTCGAAACAGAACTAAGCGGTAAGCTGAATTTTTTTTTTTAACAAAATTAATCCATTGACTGCCAATACTTATACACTATTCAAATTTATATATTTAACTTATCAACTTATAACTGTTTGAAATACTATTCATCGTATCAAAAATTCGGCAGCACAACGACTAGAAACTTACTAGCCTCCTGAAAAATCAGATAAATCACAGTCTCTCAAAGGCACAACAGTCTATAATAGTAAATATAATCACATCCAAACATTTACTCATAGATTGAACATATCCATTCTAAATCATTTACTGGCAAACCCACAATTGAAAAATAACAATATTAATTATTTCATCAAACAGTAGTTTAAAAACAGTCCAATTCTTTAATTCTGCTATCTAAGTATATACATGCCAAAAAATACTAAAATAATAATCACTGACTATTCCTCTTCAATCTCTGCTTCACTGTGTACCATGCTTTCGCAATACTTTCGAACCTGTACGCAATAAACACTACGTGCTGAGTACTAATTATGCTCAATGGTGACTATTAATCGAAAAATTTTCCTAAAATAGCATAATTACATTAATTACACTAAAAATCATTTTGGACTTATCAAAAGCTCTTTTAACATTGTTAACAATATTTTCAAAACATTTCAAGAATTTTAGCAACTTATTATTTTGATCTTAAACTTTTCAATTTATTACCAAAAATACTATTTTTTGTAATTTCAATTACAAATTTTGGCATTACTATTCTTATTTTTACGTTTACTTAACTTTTGACGCATAGCTTGTTCATTGTGCTTAACTTTGACTTTTCAAGCAAAATTTCTTATTTAGTCAGTCCGGTACAATTATTATTCCATTTGGCATTTTACTCTATTTATTGCCACTATTATGGCAAACTTCAGTTTAATTCTCGATTTTTCACTTAATTACAGAATTATTCTTTTATCCTTAAATTATGGTTTTGATATTAGTTCATTTATTTTCACTTTGACCTTTTTATTATGTTTCACAATATAATTATTAATATTTTTAACATTTAATACTAAGTAATATTATTACATTGGCAACTTTGCAATTAAGTCTTTGTTTCTTCATTTTATTACAAAAAGATTATTTTTACATTCTTTATTGCAAATTTGTCATAACTTGATTATTTTTACTTTTCAGTTGATTTTTAGCTTACAAAAGTTCTGTTCGATCTTTAGCTGAACTCTTTGTACAATATTTCATATTTAATCTATAATTTCTTGAATCATTACGGTATTGTTACTTTTGAATTTTTAATTACAATTTTAGCTTTATTTTACAAATTTTTATTTTCAAGTAATAATTGGTATACAATATACCAATTGGTCCTTATTTTGATTTTTTCATGTAAAATTACGTTTTAATCATTTTTCTTTATAAAAGCATATTTTTGGATTGTTCGATCGTGAAATTATCATTTTACCCTTGTAAAATATTTTCTTTTCATTTTTGCTTATTAAATAACATTTTTTGGAAAATTATATTTTTGCCCCAAAACTTTTTATTTCATTCAATTAGGTCATTTTTCTCTTTTGATTTTTATTTTTAGCTTACTTTTTAAAATTCTGATTTATTCTTATTAATATGCCCCTAGTACAATTTGACATGAACTCTCAGATAGGATATACGGGACGTGGATCTCACAAGACCACAACAGAATGAGAAATGACCCCAAATAATTATTTCTCATAGAACATATGACAGTATGTATGACAAATATTATGGAGATCAGAGATCCTACCATAGCAAAACAAGTCATCATGACTTGCACCGCGGTATAAGGTGTCCCTATGGCTAGCCAATTATATCCCTAGCAAGACTTTTTTTGCCTGACTATTGCTAAGAGCAAAAATCACTTTCTTTCAAAATACTTTTCAACTTTAAACAATTACAAATACTTTTTCAGTCAGTGCATTTTTTTAATTAATATTTTCAGTACTTTTTCATAATTTTACACACAAATTATGAATTATGACATCATAATTCACCACGATCACTTTACATTTTACACCTTTCAGTATCTTTTCACTTCACTACTTTAGCCAGCTATTAGTTCAGTACTTTTTATACACTGCGTGAATTATATCATTATAATCCATCATTTCTTGGTAAGTTTATGAATTATTTTTTAATAATTCAATATTTTGACTTTACGTCTCATTTTGTTTTTAACTTTTGATAATTTTTTTACTTTTTCTGTACGAAATTGCGATCGTTCGGAATATGAAATATTTTTATATGATTTGTGAATTATTTTATAATAATTCACCATTATATTATCGATTTACGAATTCTTTCTTGATAATTCATTTTGGTCATTTTATACATTATAGCTTTTATGGTCTTTTTATTTTAATATATTAGTCAGTCACTTATTTCATTAATTTTGAATAATTTATGAATTATATCAATATAATTCATTATTTTTCACTTTAATTACAATTTATAACACAATAATTCAATACTTTATTTTGTACATATTTAAATTTTTCTTCAAAAATATTTAAATAAATTCTATAAATTCTATATAAATGCATAAAAATATTATTTACTCATTTCATGCATTATTTCACAAAAAATTCACTATTTTTCACTAATACATAATCAATTAATTAATCCAAAAATATTCTAATAAATTTCATAAATTCTTTAAAAATTCAAAGATAATATATTTCATATTTATCATCATTCTGTGGCTTAATTTCATTAAGATACTTCATATACACCTTATTTCTTTTAAGCATGAAATTCGGCCATCACAATAATTAGACTTTAAAAATTCTTTTAAATTTATTTAAGCTTCCTACTATGCTTAATCAAAGTCCAATTACATTTTTCTAACACCAATTTCAATTATACATATTTTTATTAAATTCTTTCTTATAAACCCTAAAGGAAAACCATAAAATTTATAGGAAAATAATAAGATTTGATAGTCACTAACCATTTTTCCATGCTTAACCTTACTTGGACTTCCTTTTTCTTGCTTGAAATCATAGAAAATCATTTTTCTTCAAAGCATTCCACCCTTGGCTGAAATATTTACCCTCAAAATCACCAAGATAAAACATATTTTTAGCTCAAATAAATCTAAAAAATGGACTCTAGTCACCCAAAACTAGTAGTAGGCACCTAAGAACAAAATTAAAATTAACAATTTCTCTTATCTCATTTTGACCTTCAAGCTTTTTTCACTTGTTTTCTCTTATTTATCTCCCTATAATCCTTGGTTTGAGATCAGATGCAGCAACTAGAGAGGTTGGAGAACATTTTTTGTGCTTGGATCAAATGGAAAAAGTGAAGAAAAGAGGAAGAAATTTTGAGAGATATGTGAAATGAAACTTTCGGCCAATAATGGAGGAGGAAGCTGCTGGAACAGAAGAGGAGCCACAAAATTCAGTGTGTAATTCTCCCTTTTATAGTACTTTCAAAGGGCTTGGGCTTGGGCTTGGGCTTGGGTTAGTGGGCTTGAATTAATTAATCAAAGCCCATTAACTACCCAATAAGCAATCTTAATTAATTTCTTTCATTTTTCAATTTCAAATCACTCCAAAATTGATTCTATCATCTTTATCACATAAAAAATAGGCTGTATACAAAATTTCAGCTCAATCAGAGTTTATTTTTGATCCGATTCGATTAAATTGGTCCGATTTAAAAATACTGATTTTACCGAAAATTTTACTTTTTAAATCCAACATAATCTATACATTATTTTAGATATTTTTAGCAATTTTTAAACTTTATTTGACATTTTTATAGCCCCGATAAAATCTACGGTTGATCTTTTACTATTTAAACCGAAATCATTATTTTTTCCTACTTATTGATTTCAAATCTTTCCAAAAATACTTTTAAAATTCTCAAAATATATTCATTAGACTTCCTAAATATTTTTGGATGAATCATAAACTATTTTTCGATCTGGACCACTTTTACCAGTACGATAATCCGATTTTTTCGCATCATTGAAAAAATAATTTTTCTTTACCATATGATTCTACGTCTCATTTAATGTAGATCTGAAAATTATGGTAATTTTTAGAGGTCATTAGCTATTTTTAAAGTCTCAAACAAACTTTTAGTTAATATAAATACTCTTTTAACTGAAATAGTGACTTTTTTCTTATTTTTTACTTTTGGAGGCTTATTTGACCTCAAATTTATTTCAAAATTTAACCTCGAACTCCCCGTGATCCATATTTTTCGATGATCCAATAAAATATTTTTGACTTTCGGGTGTCTTTTTGGCTCGAAAAATACTATTAACTGTCGAAAAATACCGTACGTACACAGCTAATCCGGTGTTGAGGCTATTACAGTACAACCATTAAAACATAACAAATGAAATTTTTAGGCAAAATGATCTTTTAGACAATTATTCATGTATGTCTCTAGTTTATATAGAATCTAAAATAAGCTCTTTTAGACTTCTAAATCATGAGACATATACCAAAAAACACAAGTTGGTCCAAAACAAGGGCAACATTAGTTTTTCAAGTTCAAACTATATTCTAAGGACCTTATAGGCAAAATTAGACTTCGATTTTTTCTACGAATTTTTAGTTATATGACTTATTTTTCATCTTCCATTGGAATCACTCAATTTGAAGGTATATAGACCAAAATACAAGAATTGGTCTTAGTGCACCTATGATAGAATTTCATCAAACTATATTTTCATTACATATTCAATTAATTTCTTGCAAAATAACATCAAAATAGTACTCCGACGATATTTTCATGTTACAATTGATATATATTCACATTCAATCATATCAAACATATATAAATAGGGTAAAAAATTCTCATATCTTAAAACTTATCTAGCTTCTATTTTTCTTCATCACTTTTCTTTTTTTTTTTTCTTACTTTCTCTATGGCCTTTTGGGAGCAATTTGGGGATAGAATTTTTGGGTGTAGATGGAGGGCAAAATCTACCATTTTCTCCCCTTATAGCCATGTGACAACCTACAACCAAACATGGCTCAGAACATTGGTGTACTACTATTGATAATGTTACATGTTTAACTTAATCTATTAAGTACCCTTATGTTAATATTTATGCACTATAAATATGGTGTCTAGTTTTTGGTTTGGTTTAGCATCATTTTGTTACTGTTCATTTGGTAAAAATTTGAAAAGCATAACGGCTATAAAATAATGCTATCCAAACTTGCAAGTATCAAAATCACACTCCCAATGTTCAACCTCCACCTCCAATACTCCATCAACAATAAAGCATTTCTAATTATCAACTCACAACCAATAACACAATATATATATGTGTGTGTGTGTATTACATAACCATAATACAAACATCTTATTAACATAAATAACTATATGTTCACTATTGTTTAACATTCATTACATATTATATTATATAATCCAAAATGGCTAATGCATTAAACTTATAAATCATACACATTCATCCAAGTTGCACATGTAAATGCCATTTGAATTTTTTCTCCTTGTCTTTGATTACATGTTCTTCAAAATGACTTGAAATCATTTATTCTTCCTTTTTTTCTCATTTTCCTTTTTGTTCTTCTTCTCACCTTAAATTTCTCCTTTACGCTGAATTGGAGGGGAAGGAAATTATGAGTTTTCATCATGATTTATAACACATAATTAATCACAAATAACTCTGCTAATGATTCTCTACAATTCTATAAAATAAATTCCTAAATAATTTCAACAAAATCTCATGAATTATTCTGATTAGGTCAAATTTCTCTCCCCAAAAATCCACACTTTTCTAGCTTCCTTTTGCTCTATTCTTATTGCTATCTTGTAGAGGATGATTTTTAAAGTACATAAGTGAAATTTGGGCTTGAGATATGGTGAGAATTGGAAGAAGGAAGAAGAAAAATGGTGGAGAGATTCTGGTTATGGTGGTTTGAATTTGAAGAAGAAAAGGGAAAAGAATTGCTAAAATTTGGAGAGTTTTGGAGAGATTTCCAAACTTCTCTAATTTATCCTTTAGTGCACCAAATGAAGGATCAAGATTAATTCATTTACTATTTGATCTAATAGCTTATTTTTAAGCCACTTGTCACTCCCACATGCATTCCTATATTTTTTCACTCATATCTAATAAGTGTAGGTGATCATAGCCCATTTTCTTATGAAATTTATGCCCTTTAGCAAATTAAAAGTGGCATTTAACTCTAGTAAATCATCCAGTCTCTATTTTTCATCATTTTTTAAATTTTGATATTTCCCTCATCAGAATTTCCTAAAATTTTGCCCAGAGTGTAAAAATATATCTAATAAGATATGTATAAAATTTTAGGTTATTCCAATATCATTTTGATATATTTCCAACTTCGAAAGCAAAATCCACCGATATGAAATTCAAAAATTCAAAGTTGTCAGAAAAATTATATTTTTTACTTCCAATAGCCCATTTATCTTATTTCTAATTGGTTTATGCAATCAAAATAATTTTTGGAGGTTGGTAGAATATTTTTGGATCCATTCAAACTTATGGTCAATCAGAGAAACGGTATCGAAAAAATTATTCGCTATCTGTTTTGGAAATCTATTTGATCTTAATTTCTTCTCAAATTATACCATTGGATTCCATTTAATTCATACTATCTAGTCTAATGGTTAAGCATCAAATTTCCGTTAAGTCACTCATCGTAGAATTTCTATAATCCATGCACGTTCAACTCCACTGTTCTTATGAAATTTACTGTACTAATACCAATATAATCATACCCAACACTATTTCGGTGTTATTGTTCACTGTTAGAAGAGTACTATTCATACCGATCAAAATTTTAGGACATTACAAGCCAGCCATCCAATTCCCTTTTATAATTCATGCTTATATTTTTAATTATAGCATGTTAGGTGTTAGCTTTCTATTGGTCAACACTTTTTATGTTTATGTAATTATAGATTTAACCCAAAACTTCAACTAATCCCACATTTATATATATTCTTAATCCTTGTCTCATATTTATTTGTATATGTGCATTTCAATTTGGTCGAATTAATGAATCAACCTTACCTTTTATAGTAGTTATCATTGTATCATTTACTACACTTTGGTTCATTCAACTTTTTATGTTTACATTCTAATGCACCTTACATGTATCATATTACTCTTAGGGTATAGTTTGGAGTGCTACAGTGAGGCTTAAATCTGAAACTTTTTGATATATTAGAACTAATTTTACTGCTAGAATGTCCCTTTAGATAGTATTCATAGGAACTAACTTAAAATAATTTAATTTGCTTATTATTTCTATATATTTAATTATAATAAATTTTATATAAATATAAAAAATATATATAATGTATGTATAGATTAGATCTGGATAAAAATCGAAAACCATTAATCTAGTAGTTCAAATTCAGTGCAAATGGATCTATATCATTAACCAGTTAGTATTACATGAATGAAAATTTTAATTTTTAAGAGTTATGGGTAATTGATTTGGACTTAAGTTTAATGTTTGATTAATCAATGGTTAACTATTAACTAAACTTATATGTAATTTTTCATATATATGTGGTTCATAAAAGTAATTGTATTATTGATGTTAATTGAGAGTTATTTTATAGGATTAATTTCATCCGTGGTCATTCAAGTTTGATGATTATAATGTTATAGTCACTATACTACAATTTTTAATGAAAAAAATCACTCAACTTTTATTTTATAATAGAAAAGTCACAAAAACCAAAAAATTAAGAATCTGACCACCGAAAAATCAAAGATATAAAGATAAATATACATTTTGCCTTTCAAAAATCCAATAAATATTGATGCTGTCAATGATTTCAAGGTTATAAGATAGTTTATTTTTTGCTGTTGTCAATAAATCTTACTGTTGTTAATAATTTCAGTAGCTGGATTTTTTATTTTTTGAATTTTATGACTTTTTTATTACAAAATAAAATTAGATAATTCTACTAGTAGTTCTTTTTTTTTTAGAAGAAAATGATATCTTATAACTAAAAAGATCAAATACAATGAGGGGAAACATTCCAAAAATTAAAGGAATCGAACAAAATAGACGCTCTGGCTAACTTATGAGCCTCTAGATTAAGGCAACCTTAATATCAGGTCTATACTGAAGAAAAGAAAAACAATCAAATAAAATAGAGCCAAACTCGAAAAAGTCTTGCTTAGGATTATTAATAGCCAGGCAAACCTCTTGAGCTACCATAAAAATAGTGCCATTAGAAGGGAGATCATCAATAATCCAAGCAATGGAAGAATGAAGAGCAATAGCTTCTGCCACTTTAGGAGCAAAGAGCCTCGGTCTGTGCCCAGAAATAACACACAAAAAATGAGTCTCCTGGTCCTAAAAAATAGCTCCAAAACCGCAAGACTTAACATCAAAAAAAGGTGGTTGCATCCATAGAACATCTTTGAACCAATAGAAGTAGCTGAAGAAGGCAAAGAAGAACCAGCAATCCAACTATTAAGAGGAACAAAAATGTTGTTAAACACAGTCTGAGCATCCTTCCACTCTTTGAGAAAATCCAATGCAGATTTGACAATAATATGAGGAGCCATAAGAGAGTTATTCCAAATTAAAGTATTCCTAACATTCCAAATTTGCCAAGTCACCAGACAAACTTCTTCAAATTTGTCCAACCTCACCATAGACAACAAGAAGGAAAACAAATCGACTAGATCACCCTTATCTGATGGAATAACAAATCTAAAAGAGTCACACCCCTCTTTAGCAAACTAACAGTGAAACAAGGCATGCCCAATACTCTCTTCTTGATTACACAAGTTACAATTTGAAGAAATAGGGATTCCTTTTTGAGCTAAGTTGGAGCAAACCGGAAGAACACCTCGAAGAACCCGCCACATAAAGTTTTAAGCCTTGGGAGGAATTTTAAATTTTCAGATAGATTTCTAAATGTTGCTATGGTGGAGATAACCCCCACCAATTCCACAGAAAGCCAAATAATAGCCACTTTTAACTGTATAAATACCCCTGTTATCAAAATGCCACACCAGAATATCATTCTTAGGAAAATCGGCAAAGGAATATTTAAAATGTCTTACACATCCTCCACATTACAAAATTCAACTAACTTCTCAAAATCCCACTCCCTGCCATCATGTTTTAGAAAAACACTAACATTAGCTTCATCAACCATAAAATCAGTACCATTGCTAATAAAAAAATTAGACTCTCTAGGAATTCAAGGGGATCTCCCATTATCTATTCACCACTTAACCCCTTGCTCTAACAATTATTTTACCTTAAAAATACTTTGCCAAGTAAAACTAGGATTAGAACCTAGTTGAGCTTTTAAAAAATCCCTATAAGGAAAATATTTGGCTTTGAAAAATCTAAAATCTAAAGTATCCTTATTAACAATAAACCTCGAGCCTTGCTTAGCTAACATAGCAAGATTAAAGCAATGAAGATCTCTAAACCCATATCTCCTTGACCCTTACTAGAACACATTTTCTCCTAAGCTAACCAATGCTCTTTTTTATTACCAACGAGTTTCGAACCCCACCAGAAGGAGTTCATCATCTTCTGCAACTCATCACAAATGGAATGGGAAATTAAAAAGTCACTCATGCAATAAGTGGGAATGGTCTGAGCAACAGTCTTCAACAACACTTCTTTTCCCGATCTAGAGAGGAATTTATTATTCCAAGCATTGATCCTCTGAGCTAGCATGTTCTTAAGAAAACCAAAGATAGGATGTTCACTATGGCCAACAAGAGAGGGAAGATCGAGATATCTACCATGGTTAAGGGAATTGAAAACCCGCAGAATGTTAGAAACCTCCCATCTATGCTCCACCAAGACATTAGGACTAAAGAAGATCCATGATTTCTAGAAATTAATAGTTTAACCCAATACTTTCTCATAAATCTAAAGAATCCTCTTAAGAATTTGGCTTTCTCCACCCTTAGCTTTAAAGAAAAAGAGATAATCATCAGCAAAGAATAAATGAGAAATGTTAGGACCTCTAGCACAACTCCTACATCCCTCAATAAGCCCCTTTCTCTCAGCATCTCTAAATAAGCAAGATAATCCTTCAGCACAGATAAGAAACAGGTATGGAGAAATAGGTTTCCCTTATCTAAGACCCCTCTCAGGAATAACAGGACCAACCTTCATGCCATTAACAATGAAATGTTACTTAACATTACAACACAAAACATCATTAAATCCATCCACCTCCTAGAAAAACCCAAAGAAGTCAACATATTCTCTAAAAACACCTAGTCTACCCTGTCACAAGCTTTGCTAATATCAACTTTTAAGGCTGCCAGACCAGAATTACCTCTTCTAAGGTTTTTCATAGAGTGAATCAATTCAAAGGTAATCAAAAAATTATCAATAATAAGTTTACCAAGGACAAAAGTAGACTGAGAGTCAGAAATAATTTTAGGCAAGATACTTTTGAGCCTATTAGCAAGAACTTTGGACACAACCTTATAGAGAACGTTACAAAGTGCTATAGGTCTGAAATCTTTAATAGCTTCAGGATTCTCAACTTTTGGAATTAAAACAACAATAAAATCAATCAGAGAATCAGGGAAAATACCATTTGCAAGCCATTGCTGACAGCCAGCTACCACATCCTCTTTTATTATACTCCAGAATTTTTGAAAAAAAAGGATTTAATTCGTCAGGACCCCAAGATTTATCTAGATTCATGTGGAACACAGCCTCTTGGAATTCCTTAGCCAAGAAAGGCTGAAGTAGGAACTCATTGTCAGCCTCTGTAACCCTATTCTCCACCACTTCAGAAAACCAAGAACAATCTGAAGGACCCCCCGAAACAACTTAGAATAATAGCTAATGATGAGATTGCTAAGATCTTCATCCCCTTTAACCCAAACTTCAAGATCATTATTCAGACTCGAAATATGATTTTTCTTCTTACGTAAATTAGCCTGAAGTGAAAAAATTTAGAATTTCGATCACCAAATTTCATCCAGAAGACTTTTGCCCTTTGTCTCCATCTCAGCTCTTCCTGTTCAAGAATAGAATTATATTCAGCTTGTAATTTAGCTACCAGCTCTATTTTAAAAGTAGCAGGATTATCTCTATACTCCCTGATCTTCTCCTCAATTTCGTTTTTATGGCCTATCATGGCCTTATTCTGTCTAGCACCCCAATCTTCCAGGCAACAGTTAGATTTTTTACTCATAACATCAGGAAATCTTGACTCTATCCAGCCACCTTTCACAACTTCAACAATATCAGCATTAACCAACTAACTATTCTCAAACCTAAACCTCTTTCTTCTCTATAAATTAAAAGATCTCTCTAAGTCAATCAAGAGTGGCGAGTGATCAGACACAGGTGCCACTAAATTGACAAGAAAACAGTGTGGGAGAGAAGAGAAAAAGGAAGGACTGCCTATACCACTATCTAATTTCTCTCTCACCAAATATTTGGAGAGTGAATTCTGAACCAAGTGAAAATAAAACCAATCCAAGGAAGGTATGAAAGTTCACAATCCTCAATCGTCGAATTGAACCCTTGAAGGAGGTATTCGGATGACTACAATCCCCTATCTTCTTCGACGCCTCCAGCATATCGTTAAAGTCACCGACCACCAGCAAAGGGGTGGAAGAAGAAACACCCACTCTTAGTTGTCTGAGCAAATACCAAGATTTCGCCCTACGATTCCTCTCCGAAAAGTCATAGTAACCAATTAAGACCCATTTCAAACCACTAGATTATGTAATTGAAAGGTTAATAAAATTTTGACTAAAACTAATAAGATTAACCTCTATAAAAGCAGCCTAAATGAAGGCAAGGCTCCCACCCCGGCCCAATCTGTCAACTGAGACAACATCTTTAAAACCCAAATTAGATTTAATCTTCTCAATCTTATTTCCATGGACTAATGTCTCCATCAAGAACACAATGTTAGGCCTATTACAAAGGATTAAATCCTTCAAAACACGAATTGTATGAGGGTTGTCCAAATCTCGACAGTTCCAACTAAGGATCTTCATGGCTCCCGGCAGGCCTGCTTTGCAGAACCCACAGATAAACTTTAGTCATGAGAGATAAAACTCACATTGGAGGCCTTATCTAAATCAGGGTCCATTTAAATAGATGAAAGCTTTTTTTTTTTTTGGTAGTTCTTGGGCCTCGTTTCCCTTCTTCAAAGCCCATAGGAAAGTCTTCAATTAAAAGGTCATTACCCAATAGATTACTATCTCCTTGATCACACTTCATGCCAACCATAACTCCTTTAAACGTGGGATTCCCATTGTGACCTTCCTTATCAGCTTTCCCTCTATCAGATCTTTCAAAATTCATATTTAATTGCCTACCCACAATAGGATTCCTCTCCGCCATTCCAGCCTGAAATCGAGGAAGCAAAACCCCTCCCTCATCCTGCAACCAGCTGCTTATCACTGAATTGTTCCTACGAGACACAACTTTGATTGAATCATCCCATGACAATGGAAGTTGTAAACCACCAGGCCTTGTACGAAGGATGCAGCAACTATCTGTATGACCCAGATGACCGTAGAGATAGCAAAAGATAGATAACCTTTCATAATTGAATTTGACAAAGTGAACTGACCCATCCCTTTTTATGATTTTCTTGTGGTGCATCAATGGATTCCGAATATCAATCCTAATTCGAAGCCTCATAAATTGATCAACTCTTCCCCTAATAACCTTGATATCGTATTCCAGAAACTCACCAATTAGATTTTCAAACTTACATGCCATGGTATCCAACATGAATCCCGTTGGCAACTCGTGAACTTGTACCCAAAAATCGAACTTATTTAATGGCACAGTAACTGAATTTTCCCCAACCTGCAATTTGTGAAAAACCAACAGATGTATATTGAAAGTCCAGGGAGATCCTGCAATGATTTGAACCAAATCGCATTCTCAGAAAAAACGGAACAAGAAATGACCCTCCCCTACACGAGAAATGCTAACACCTCCAATAGGCTGCCATAAATCTGCCAGAGTGTTCCTCATTCGTTCGAAATTAACCATTGATTGAGTAAGAAAGTGACCCACCAAATAGAGAGAATACTGGTCACTATTATCACCTTCTGATTTATCAATAAGCCAATCTTCTTCTTTTTCTTGGATAGATAATTGTGCTATATTCTCTTCCATCGGAAACGAAAAAGAATAAACTAACAAGAGATCGAGACGTGTCACTAGGACAAACAAAAAGCTATAGAGAGCACAAACATAACGTAACCAACACCTAAATAGCTGGTTAGTAGTTACGAGCAGTTCTTCTTTAATCACTACATATATGTACGACTTTGAATTTGAATTAATGACAAAATATATGAAATTCAATTGAATATAAGTTATACAACTTATAGAACGTAAACAGTAACAAAAGACAAAAGAAAATAATGTGATGAAGATAAATTATTTAACCAATTCAACAATAGTTAGATTTACCTAGAAAGTTTTTAATTTAAAATAAATTAAATTAAAATCCTAATAGTTTTTAAAACATTCGTGCCATGGTTAGTAGACATTGCGACGTGTGACTATGCAGGGCTAAAATTGAAAATGGATATATATTAAAAATATAAATACAATATATATATATATATATACACACACACACTTGAAAATCACACGTTAACTAACTAGTTAGAACCTAAACATTAACTGAAGTCCAAAAAATTAAAAACTAAAAACCTTAACCTTAACCACGGGTTTGATTAACCTATTTTTTGGTTTAGATGCAGTTTGATTTTTCATTTTTCAGTTTTTATTTTTGTCGGTTATTTTTGGACAGCTCTACGATTGTCAATATAAATGACAAATAAATTAGTGTTCAACTATTTTTCATTTTTTTGCAAAACATTTATGTAAATTTTTATTGTATTAATATTGAATTTTTATAAGTTGTATTTCATTTGTACTTTTATATTTAAAATCACTAGAACATATATTTTAATTTTATGAATGAATGCTTTTATTATAGGATAATTATATATGTTTTAATACTTATTTTTTTCTTCTCCTATAAAGCCTTTGTGTAATTCTTTTATTGTATTAATATTGAATTTTTTATGACTTATAATTTTATTTGCATTTTTATATTCAAATCTTTTAGAATATATATTTTAATTTTATATATAGATTTTTTTTTAAGTATAAAAAAATTGTATGTGCTTCATTTTTCAATAGTTAATATCGATGGTTAATAGTTAACGAATGCATTTAGCGATTAATCGATTATAGACGATACTTAAAATTGAACTTTGAAAAAATCAATATCAATATATTAGATTTAAAAAGTGGACCAATCCATGCTACATAATAGGGGTGGACATCGACTGATAAACTAGTTAATTGCCTATTTTTCAAGTTCAGTCCATTAAAGTCAATTTTTCAATATTAAAGTTCAAGTACAGTACATTAATAACCGACTAACCATTTAATACAGTCGATTAACTATTAAATATAGGCTAATTGTTTCAAAAAAAATTATACATAAATTTCATATAAGAAACTCATTCATTAAATTAAAATATGAATGCTTCAAGTTTTAAACATAAAATATGAGTCATTCAAATTTAATGACAATGCATCAAAACAAATATTAATTTATCAGTCATGTACTTTCTAATATTAAGGTAAAATATTGATATATGTAAAAATTAGGCTTATAAAATTATATATAAATCGGTTAATCGAATATTTATATCTAAATCTAAGTTTATTAATTAAAATTTTAAAAATTAAAATTTATATTTACATTCAATTAAACTAGTTAACCGATAAAATAAATTTGATGTTGATTTTTTAAATCAGTTTTTTTCCACCCATATAATATTCCCATAACTTGACAACTTGATTGCCAATAGTACATGTAGGGATGATCACGGGACGGAAAAAATTCATCCTTGACGGGGACTCGACCCGAACGGGGCGGGAAATCCCCGAATTTCTCCCCGTGAGAATGGGGACGGGGATGAAAAAATCCCCGTTTGTGATTTTGGGACAGGGGCGGGGAATGGGGTATCCGTCCCGCGGGGATCCCCACCCTAAAGCATATATATAAAAGTCATTGGCTTTCAAGTTATTTACGTATATCTGCCATTATATAAATAGGTAAAAAAACCCTAACATTCTCATTTTTCTCACCCTCTTCCTACATTTCTCTGCCGTTTTCTTTCTTTGCTCTTTCATCTGCTGGCCAAGTTCATTGATCACCAGAATGATGGTTGATTCTTTTTCGTGGATCCATCTCGGAGTATCGGTGTTCCTAGCAGAAAAGCTCTCCGCACCGGCATCGAAATCCGGTGAGCCCTACCCTTCACTTGCATCCCGAGCACCTATTCACCTCTCTCCTAGCCATAGAAACCTTCGATTTATCCCGATTAGATGAAATCTCCTCTTTTTTACTCGTTTTTAGAGGCGAATCTCTCACAACCAACCTCGATGAGCTAGATCTCGGCGAAGTAGTCAAGATCCCGCTACCGAAAGGAGGATCAACGGCTAACTTAGTCGGCGTCGGCACCGTCGTTCGAGCCGGCTGTAGAATTAGAGGTGCTAGTGGTGGCGTTGAAACATTTCTGGCACATGTTGTTGGTCGCGGGATTTCCGGTAACACCACAATTATTAACGCATAAGGTGAGGGTTTCCGGCACCTTGAACTCAGTCTCTTCCTTCTCCGTCTTCTGAGCCATTTGTGAATTGATCCTTAATTGGCTTGGGGTTTGTTCTCTTTTCTTTTTGAGTGCTATTGATCCGATAGTCAATCATGTGAAAACAAAAAAAAATGGTTTCTATTTACTTTGTCTTTACTCTGTTTTTACTAATTATTTGGAACCTCAAGAGTTAGCGGTTGGTGGATTCGGTATAGTTATTTAATTTTCATTGTTGTGATTTTTGCAGTATCGAAGGCAGCTCAATGATCTCCTGGATACGCCACTAGGAAGGGGTTTTTCATTGCAAGTGTCATTTTGCTCACAAGTCTCAAGTTATCTGCAAGGCATTTGCATGTCATTGCTTTTCACTGCACTTTAATTGTTGTTTTGCATTTGAATGTATTTTGTCCTTAGTTTATGACCTTGTTCTTGGTATATGCCATATTCATTCATTTTTTGAATGCTGTAAGGGTATGGATCCTTCTTATTACGGGATTTTTATAAATATTTGTATTTGAATGGTATGAAACATTTTTAATTTTAAGTTATTAATTATTAAAATTTGTATTTTAATTTTATGTGAAATTTTTTTAAACAAATGAAATATAATTTATAAGAAATATTTAATTCAGATCGGGGAATTGAGGGCAGAACGGAGAATTCATCGGGGAACGGGGATTCCAGCGGGGCGGGGATGGGAAATCCCCGACAATGCATGGGGCGGGGAGTGGGGACCCCTTCCCCGCCCCCGCCCCGCCCCGCCCCGCCCTGTGAGCATCCCTAAGTACACGAGCGGTATTTTCCCGACAAAATTGGCAACAATCTATCCACCAACAAAAAAGTCATCAACTTTTATAAGGGTATGTTTCTGTGGCGACCCCACTTGTAGAGGCAGGGGTTCCCCCTCCCCCCCCTTAATTTTTGAAATATATATAGATATTAGATAATTTTGCCTCCCTTAAAATCTTGTTTTTACCCCCTTGTCTTTAACTTATTTCTTAAGTTTTGATCAATAAAACATTTTATTTTTTCACTTTCATTGAAACAAATATATAATTTTTTTTATTTTTAAATGAAAACCTGATAAATTTAAAAAGAAACTAAAGAATACAGTAAATATTTATCTTTAATTAAAGGTTCGTAATTTAGTTTTGTAATTTTTTATTTGTATATCTCTTAAATAGTAGCAATATTTTTTTATTTTAGAGAACGCATATAAAATTTTAGATAAATGCTAACCTAATTAGATTTTATATTATCTATTTGAATTGATGAAAACCTTTAAAATAAATGATTAATTCAAACACATCCTAAATGGAAAGCTAGTAAAGAAGAAAAAATAAAAATTCTGAGCAAATACTGCAAATAAAGGAGATATTGTAAATAGGGAGTGACATTAACAATGTTTGGACATTTGATTCTAGAAATTTTATGAGCCTAAAGTATTTATTTTCCATATTATGCTACTAAGAACTCCATTGTGTTAGTTTGTTTTAATTTATGAGTTTGCAATTACAGATAATTTAAATGAATAAAAAGAGTATCTGCATAATACCAACGGATATAACATACAACTTTACTTTTTCTTATAGAGTATTAGAAAATATGTTATAGAATATCTGAATAACTTTTCTTATAATGGATAAAAAGATTCATGTTATATTATTGTATCCGAATAACTTTTTAATGGTTTTGAAATTTTAATTTGTAATATAATAAGTAAAGTAATGATTTAGGTAGATTTGTTAGTTCAATGAATATTTTTCTTTATTTAAAAAATTTATATATAGTATTTATGCTATAGATTTTTTTAAGTAGCACTTATATTTTTGCCCTATTGATTATAAATCTTGGCTTCACCACTGGTTTGTTTGGATGGTAGTAGCCTTTAATTTATTAATATACAGTATAATATGCTATATTATGATACAGTATGATTTTAATGATATGATATTTGGAAAAACTGTATTATAGTATGTAAAAGTTTATATATATATATATATATATACACACACACACAAACACACACAAAATAAAAAGAAATTATTAGGTCGGTGGATGGTTATAAAAATAAATTATAGTAAAAAGTAAAAGTTATAAGATTAGAATAGTAAAATTAAATTTAGAAAATGATAGAGAATCACCAAATTCTTAAAATTAGGTAAATATATGATTCTTAAATCATGAATAAAAATCATAAAATATAATAGCATAAAAAATTATGCTCCCAAACATTATTTTACAAGAAATAATATATTAATATAAATCAAAAAATATCATCAAACAAATACATCATAAAATTCGGAGTAAATTTCATTAACGCTAACTGGACTTACGACTTATCACCCGAAAGTAACTGACTTTTTTTGTGACTTAAAATTCACTGAACTTATAATATTTTTGCATAAAAATTATGTTCATTGGTTTTCGACAAGGATCCTTGCCGGATTGATGATATGGCACGCCACTTTATATGCCTGGACACACGTGGCATGTTTCATGTTTGGATCAATTTCACCCACGGTCACTAAAATTACGACTTATCATTCAAAAGTAACTGACTTATTTTTTGTGATTTAAATATCACTGAATTTTTCATTTTTTTTTACAAAAAAATCATTTTAATCAAACAAACATGAAGATGTATTTATCGCTACATCATCAAGTATGACACATTAGCTATGGATATCATCAGCTATGAATACATATGGATTGTTGACGTGTTAAATATGACACATTAGTTGATGACGGTAATTTGACTGCTAACGTGTCAAATATGACACATTAGCTGATGATGTGGTAATAAATTCATCTCAATGTGTATTTGATAAAGATGATTTTTTTTTTGTAAAAATATGATAAATTCAATAATATTTAAGTCACGAAAAATAAATCAGTTACTTTTGGATGATAAGTCGTAAATTCAGTGAGCACGAGTAAAATTGATCCAAACATGAGACATGCAATGTGTGTCCAGGCAGACGATATGGTATCTCATGTCATCAATCCAGCAAGGGTATTTATCAGAAATCGATGAACATGACTTTTATGCAAAAATATGATAAGTTCATTCGGATGATAAATCGTAAATCCAGTGATCGTAGATAAAATTGATCCTAAAATTCAGTTTTTAAACATTAATTATTTTTATATAAAAATAAAAATTCAAGAGGAAATAAGAGCAAATAATAAAAAAAAAAGTACCGACGGAATTTTCGCGAAGAAAAAGAAATTAATAAAATCCCAATAAAACTGGGTCCCACTCATTGAAACCTTAAAAAAGAACTGACCCAAAAGCATGAATTAGCCGTTACATGCTCACCATTCCCACTTCTCAGTGCATGCTCAATTGATAAGACAAATTTCCTCTGTTCCCTGTTTATAATCTCAAACCCAAATTAACCTAATTAATCAATCATATATAATCCTCAATTTCCTCTTCATCTTTCTCTTAAAAAAATAGCAAAAATGGCTGATTTTGATCTTTTCTCAGACACAGATGACTCTGCTGTTGATGAACTCATCTCCCAAGTCCAAGACCTCTCTGTTCTTGAACAAGTTTCTAAAATCAACACTTCCGGTTTCACCGATTCACTTCTCCCTTCTCATTTAGAAACCCGATTTCGAAAACTCAAATCCAACTCTTTTTCTTCTTCAAATACTCAGATTTTCTCTCCGAATAAACCTTTCCCAGCTGAGAAAATCAACGCCAAGCAGAACCCAGATAAAGAAGAAGAACACCCAGATGGGGAGAAAATCAAATCTCTTAAGAATTCATTAGAAGGCATACAGAACTCAGATGAAGAATTCAGCTTGAATTACGAAGGAGATGAAAACTTAGATTGGCAAAATGAATTGCTTAAGGAAAATAAGTCGAAATCAAAATCTGGATCTCTGGGTTCGTCAAGTTCTTCCATGGATTCACCTTCTCCTCCTCGTAAAGGCGGATGCTTTTGGTTTTCTCCGAGAAAGAAAGTTTCCAAAAAGAAGAAAATTGAAAAGTGGAAGATTGATTGGGAAAACAAAGATGACGATTTAATGGAGGTTTTGAGAGGTTTTTCAGGTAAAAAAGGAGAAAAGATTCTAAAGAAAGCTACGGAGGAGGAAGAGAAAATTAACAGAGAGGCAGAGAAGATTCTGAAGTTAGCATCAAAGAGGAGGAGTTTTTAAAGATGAGTTTACCGATGAATGTGATGGCAAAACCGAAATTTTAAATGATTTTAGTTTTATTCTGTTTTTTATATATACATGTATCTTTTTTAATATATATAGAACTATATAGAGTTTATATTATTTTTGGTTTGTTTAATGGGCTCTAAAATAGATTATGATGTTTTGCTATATTTTGATTCTGGAATGTTACACTTTGTAATTGAAAATATTAGTTGCCTATTTTATTCTTATTTATTTCTTTTTAAATTAATATTTGTAATGAATCGAAAATTACATGTAATTCAAAAGTTCGAAATATACTCCTCACAATAATGTAATTAATAAAAAAATATTGTTCTGCACTTTGATTCGTTATAGCTGTTAGTGGCATGGTTATTAAAACCGGACCGGACCGGGAGGTCGAACCGGTTTAACCGCGAACCGTTAGCTGGTCCGATTGGTTCAATGGATGAAAACCGGATTGAATAAAAACCGGGAAATACTGTTTCAAACCGCCAAAAAACCGGTTGAACCGGGATAAAACCGGGTTAAATGATAAAAACCGGTTTGATTTTAAAAAACCAACTTTTTGTTCAAAATATTTATACAATATTATTTTTTCTGGAAAAAAATAAAATAAAATTATAAATACAAAATAATTAAAATTCAAACAATTTAATGAATTTTTTATAAATAAAATAAAATTTTATAATTTATATTTGAAGAATTTATTTAAAAATTTACAATTTTTTACTATATTTATCTTAAATTTTTATTATAAATATTGAATGACTTGAAAATATAGTCCTATTGTTAATGTTTGATGATAAATATATTTTTCTAAACTATTTTTAATTTTTTTATATAGTGATATTTTCATAATATTTATATAAAATTTAAAAAATAATATATTTTTTAAAAAATGAAAAAACCCGGTTAAATCCTAAAGAATCGGTCGAACCACAAATCCTTAAGCTCTCCGGTTCGTTATTTGGTCCGGTTTTAATAACATTGGTTAGTGGTTGGCATGGGAATGGAAAGGGGAGCCCTTGGGGAAAAGGACAGGCATTGAAGAAGCAGAAGCCTATTTGAATTTCATTTTCATTTAAATTGTGACGAAGTAAAAGAATATTTATCAAACGCCAAATGCTATTTTTGATTTTTATTTTTTCAATAGCAGCTTCCAACCAATAGTGTTAATTTGACATGTTGTCATTAGTTAGGCAACATATGCAAACCATTAAATCAAAGAATAATTTTTATTTAGGCCAAATATATAAGGAGACACTCTAATAATAATAATAATAATAATAATAATAATAATAATAATAATAATAATAATAATAATAATAATAATAATAAAAATAAAAATACACTACCCTTAGACTAAATCGTTATCATTCAAGCATTGCTAACCAAACTCTCTTTCTTAAACAAAAGAAAATTGAGAAACTACCTTTCGCTTAGTGTTCTCTCTCTCCCATTCCAATTGGAATTGGGTCTCTCTCCTTGATTCTAGGGTTTCTTCCTATGCGATCTTTACTTCATTGCTTAGCTCTAAGGCTTATTTAATATGGAATTATGACTGAATCGGACGGGCTTGATGACATGCTTTCATTTCTTCATTTGACAGAGGAAGAGAGTTTGGTTAAGGAGGTTGTTCACAATGAAACAGTAGCTAATTCTCAAAGAGTCTGCATTTCCCTTTGCCTTATTGGTCATTTACTGAATGGAAAAGATTTTAATGTACTTGCATTTAGAAACACAATGCTATGTGGTTGGCGATTACATAAAGGGTTTAGCTTTAGACAATTAGGGGACAATATTTTTGTTTTTCAATTTTTCTTGGAAGAAGATAGGAAGAAAGTGCTCAATGGAGGCCCGTGGTGTTTTAATGATAAACTTTTGTTGATTCAAGAGGTGAAGGAAAACATATATTGCTTCCTCTGTTGCTTTTCCATTTGCCACTTTTTGGGTAAGAGCATATGATGTTCCTTTCCTCTAGTTCTCTATTGATATGGCAAGATTAATAACAAATATGATTGGCTCTATAGTAAAGGTGGATGAAGGAGATTGTATGAGATGGAGACCTTTCCTAAGATTTAGGGTAACCATTCCTGTAAAGAACCCAATCAGAAGAGGCTTTCTTATGAAATTTGGGAATGATCAAGTTTTTTGGGTGAAATTTAAGTATGAACACTTGCCTAAATTATGCTTTTCATGTGGTTCCCTATGCCATCTGAATACTGATTGTAGCAAAAGTATGATGAAGAATCAATATAGGGACTGGTTGAAGGCTTCTCCTATGAAGGTCTTCTAGTTATGCAATTCATCTGAAATTAAAAGGGAGAGAAAACTATTGTCTGAACTGAATGAGGGCCAAAAGAAGGATATGGGGTGAACTACCGGGGGTGCAAGGATGAATGGGAGAGCTGAATGAGGGCCAAAAGAAGGATACGATGGTTGTTGAAGTTGTATTACCCTTATATCCTTTTTCTTATTGAGACATGGGTTTTAGAGGATATAATCAATTTTATTAAAGTCTCATTAGGTTTCAAAAATGGTTTCAAATGTTATATGGGTTAATGGTGGTGGGGGTTTTGCTTATTTTTGGCAGAAGGATCTTGACCTTCGTTTATTGTCATATTTAGTTTACCATGTGGATTTTGAGATTCTTGTTGATTTTGTACCGGCTTGGAGACTAACAGGCTTCTATGGGTGGCCAGAAGGCAATATGAAGTACAAGTCATCGGAGTTACTTAGACAACTTTATTCTGTCTCCTCTCTTTCATAGTTTGTAATGGGGGATTTTAATGAGATTTTTGCTCACATGGAAAAGATAGAGAGGATTATGAGATCTGATTAAGCTATTTCAGCCGTTCAGAATGTGCTTGTGGAATGTGGCTTATCGAATTTGAGTTATTCAGGATACTCGTTTACATAGGATAACAGAAGAGGTGGTTCCCAATTTATTGAAGAATGTCTTGATAGATGTTTGGCTTTCGATACTTAGGTACAAAAATTTTCATTTGCACATGTCTCTCACATTTTATTATCTGGGTCTGATCACTTGCCTATCTCTTTAGATGTATTGGGTAAACTGGTGATAGTTAGAAGGAATAACAGGTTTATGACTGAAGCCTTGTGGTGTTGTGAACCCAGTTGTATAGAGCTTATTAAATCTACAAGGGCAAGTAACGTTGGATGGAACAATAAAATTACGGGCTGTTCTTCTTCTTTAAAATTATAGAGTATGGACATGTTTGGGAACCTGAAAGAAGAAACGATAGGATATGATGGAAGAGCTGCACTCTTTGGCCCATTATACCTATTCTGATGGGGCGGCTAAGAGACATATGCTTAAATACCAATTTGCCAAATTTTCTTATAGAGAAGAAATGCGATGGCATCAATGCTCTCGTATTCTATGGCTTAAGGAGGGAGATTGCAATACAAATTTTTTTCATGTAGTGGCATAAAAAAGGTGACAGGTTAATAGCATTCTGGGTCTATATGATTCCTAAAATAATTTTGTGCAAGGTAAATATTTAAGGAGCCATATTCTTCAAATCTATAAGAGATTTTTTGACTTAGAAGTTGGGGGTGTGGCAGTTAGTGATTTATCTTTTGTTCTTGTCAAAGTTACTATTGATATGAATGCATTTTTAGATCTTCCATATTCTTCTGAGGAAGTTTTGAGAGCATTTAAAATGATGCACCCATCAAAATTTTCGGGACCTGATGGTTTTTCACCTCTCTTTTACCAACAATTTTTGGATGTTGTGGATCCTGAAGTTAGCAATTTGGTGGTGGCAATACTAGTGGGAGAGGAGATTTCAGATAACTTCAATCACACATATATTACCCTTATTCCTAAGGTGAAGGATGCAAAGGTAATTACTGCGTACTGACCCATTAACTTCTGTAATGTTATTGCCAAAATTGCTACCAAAGTGCTGGCTAACCGGTTGAAGACTATGCTGGGCGATGTGGTTGATGAAACTCAAGGTGCATTTGTACCAGGTCGGTTGATCACCAGTAACATTCTTTTAAGCTTTGAAACTTTCCACCGTATGAAAGTCAACCAAAAATCTAGTAGGAAATACATGTCTTTAAAGTTAAATATGACAAAAGCTTATGATCGGGTTGAATTGTCTTTCTTAAAAGCTATTATGTGCAAGCTGGGCTTTTCTAATAAATGGGTGACCACTATTATGTGATTTGTTAATTTGATCTCTTATTCTATCTTGATTAATGGGAAATCTTGTGGTAATTTTCGCCCATCGAAGGGGCTTCGATAGGGAGATCCTTTATGATTCTATTTGTTCTTATTATGCATAGAGGGTTTTCGGGTTTAATTAAAGAAGCCAGTGTAGCAGGCTCTCTTCATGGGATCCGTATTTGTCCAAATGCTCTTTTGATTTCACATCTTCTGTTTGCTTATGATAGGTTTCTTTTTCTTAAAGCTACACCTACGAAAGCGGGTGCAATTTTAACAGTGCTACAGAGGTATGAATTATTTTTTGGTTAAAAGATTAAACTCTTAAAATCTAAGGTGTCATTTAGCTCTCACATTGATGAAAATCAGGCTTCTTACATCACTGACATCTTGGGAGTAATAAGGGTGGATAAGCATGATCTCTACTTGGGAATGCCCATTTCGGTTGGTAAATTGAAGCAGTTAGTCTTTAATAGAGTTAAAGAGAGGCAGTCGCATCATTTGCAGGGTTCGAAAGAGAAATTACATTTTTGGTCAGGTCAAGAGCTTTTGATTAAAACGGTAGCTCAGGCAATTCCAACGTATATTATGCAATGATTCCTTCTTCATGTTTGACTTTGTCAGGATATGTGCGCTTTGATATGTCGATATTGGTGGGGTTAAAAATCTAATAAGATAAAATTGCATTTTTGTAGTTGGAAAATTATGTGTAGATCAAAGGAAGAAAGGTGTATAGGTTTCCTTAATTTTGCTAGCTTTAATCAAGCTTTATTGGCCGAGAAGGGATAGCGCTTAATTATTAATCCCAATTCCTTGTTCGCCAGATTATTGAAGGCTCGTTATTTTCCTCTTTGTTCTTTTTTTTGATGCTGATTTGGGATCAAATCCAAGCTAAACTTGGAGAAGCACTCTTACGAGGAGGGAAATACTCAAGATGGCTACATACTAGCAAGTGGGTAATGGTTAGTCTCTCAATGTATGGAAAGATAAATGGATTCCTCAACCCCGCACTTTTAGCATAATTTCTCCATGCCAGGTTCTCTCTATTAATGCCACCGTGGCAGACTTGATTGATCATGATTTAGGTCAATGGAATTGGGATTTAATTAATAGTTTTTTTTTTCCGTTGGATGTGGATTGAATAAAGCTTTTCCCGTTGGCCTCGCATGTTAATGTGGATTCTTTGGCTTGGTTCTACCATTCAAGTGGTTTTTATCTTGTCAAAAGTGGCTACAGAGTGGCTTTTGAGTCTACTGCTAGCTCTTCATCTTCTTCCAGCTTTGGGTCTTTCTGGAAGACGTTGTGGGATCTCCATCTTCCCCCAAAGATAAAGAATTTCCTATGGCGTGGAGCTTTAGAAATATTACCTGTCAATATGGTAATTCATTGGGTTCTCAAATTTCCGCTGCTTGCTCTCTCTGTGGTGGCACAGAAACCACACTGCATCTTTTTTGTGATTGTAGATATTTTAAAGATATTTTGACCATGGTTGGCTTGTCTCATGTGGTGAATTATTCTGGGCAGAATTTTATGGCTTGCCTCTATTCTTGATAGGTTTTCCTCATCTGAGTTAATGAAATTTGGCTTTCTTTGTTATCAAATTTGGTTCTCTAGAAATAAGTGGTGCTTTGAAGGTAAGGGGGTTAACTTGAATCAAATTAAGGCGTCAGATGCAGCCTCCTCTATTGGGTTTTGTTCGGTGTTGGTGGTTAACAATTCTTCCTCTTTGGACTCTCATGTCCCTCTGATCCATTGGTTGCCACCTTCGGAAGGCTTTGTTAAAATGAACTCGGATGCAGGAATTATACGCGATAACTTGATTGGCTTACCTGTTGTTTTCCGTGGCAATGAAGGCCATGTCCTTGCCTATGGTTCAAAACAAGTTTCGGGCAGCTGGAATTCTTTCACATCTGAGGCGTTGGCGATTTATTTTGGTTTTCAACTTGCCAAGGATATGTTTTTCCCAAATCTAATTGTAGAATCTGACTGCAAATACGTGGTGGACAAGCTTTTGGAGCATGCAGAGTTGAGATCAAGCCTGGATTTTATCCTGGCTGATTGTCAGCGTTTGAGTGGGGATTTGGTGCCTTGCTCTTGGCAGTTTGCTCCAAGATCCTACAATTCTGTTGCACATCATCTAGCTAAGGGTTACCTCTCTTTTGATCCTGTGTCTGTTTGGGTTCAAACTTACCCACCTTTTCTTTCCTCTTTTATTGTGGATGATATTAACCCTTCTTTTATCTTATTGATATTGAGTTTCTACTGTCAAAAAAAAAAAAAAAGTTCTCATTGTTGGCACTTACTAAATAATAACAAAAAGCTTATATAAGGAATGGTAATTGTGCAATATCACCCTTCATCAACAAAATACATCACAAAGAAAATGTCACAATTCAACTAAATTAATTACACCCAAAAGGAGGCCGTCTACAAGTTAGCAAGGTATGCATATTGATGGGAGAATCATATCTTTAGAATAAGACCTCTACAATAACAATTCCAAATGCCACAACCATGAAAACAACCTTGAAGAAACGAATATGCTTCTTCACATCAACAGCATCCTCTTCAACATTAAAAATTATCGTTTTCAAATCCATCAATTCATCGTTGAAAAGCTCGTACAATATATATGAGAATGAAGTTGCATATCTCTCTAATCATTTGGTACTTACATTGCTAACCCGCATTAGAAATTGAGTTTTCGTCATTTTGCTTCTTTTTCATAACAGCTTCACTCTCTCCTTTATTTTTTCTCCTTCTTCATCAAAGCAGCACTACAGATATATTCAATCCTCTCGTAAGTTCTGTTTTCTTAAGAAGCAATTTGTCCCACTTGAAGAATTTGCAAGCTAAGGATGTTCCTTACATCAGAATAAAATATATACAAGTTTAATGCTTATGATTAAAATTCGTAAGCGATAGTGCTAAGCCTACTAAAGTATTAGAATGCAGGGAAATGCTTCTGCTTCCCAATCAAGAGTAGCAACTAACAAAGAAAGGCCATATTGTTATAAATAAAATAATTTATGGATGTCCATAAGTTTAACAAGTTCAAACTCTTAATTTATAACTTGAAACTCACACTTTATTAATAGTTGTAGCTCAAATATTGATATTTATTCATTTATGTTTATTCAAGTAACATATATCCATAATTCTATAAATATAGGTTTATTTCATGAAATACATACATGTGAAAATAATAAGAATACACTAACTTTCTCTCCATTTCTGTCTAAACTCACTATATTTTATTATCTTTATTTTTATAATATTTCATATTAATAGATATAATCATTTTCCCAAATCACTTAGATCTAAAATACAACAAATCCATACTTTAAAACTTTGTTTGGATGGGAGTAAACAAACTTACTGTGATGAAAGAAATGAGTTTGCTTTACTCTTCGTTTGTTTGGTTTCTTTCAATGAAATACAAAATCCTTAACTTGCAACCATCAAGTGCATCTTAGCAAACGCAAATTTGATAGATTACATGCATGCACACATTTTTAGAGTTGCTTGAGCCTTATGTTGCAGGTGTTACTAATGTTGCAGAAAGAATTCTTATACTTGTATATTTACTCATAACACAGAATAAATTGCGAAGTTGATGAAGCAAATGTGGACATCATGCTTGTTCTTGCATTATCACGATTAACAAAATCACATATTAACTCTAAATTCTGGTGTTAAATTTATATGAACTCTAAATTAACCTAGTAGGTGGTGGTCATGATTTATGAAATTATGCAACCCATTGAACCAAAATTTCAGGTCAAAATAAAACTTACAAGATTGTCACACTTTCAGTATCTTCTGCCTGGGTTATATACAAATTTGGATATAAAAATTTTGCCTTCAATTCCAGTTGAACAAAAAGGGAACTGCACAATGATATTTCCCTTTCATTACGCCAATAGTTGATGTGTTTTGTACACTGCACTTAGAATTGACCATCCCTAGTGCTTCGCCAAATCGGAAGAAACTTAATCCCTAGCAATTCTAATATGGGACGAGAGATATGAGAGGAATGGAACTTTTATTTTTTTAAAGATCAAAATGGAGAAATGGAAAGGGAGAAAGGAATTGTTGAAAATCTGATTAATTCATATTTTAATATTTTGTAGACCGATAATTCTATGTTGCGTATAGCACCATATGCAAGCCCAGCGCACGTAATCAACCCCTTAACCCAGCCCATTTACAGAGCATATAACAGGTCGAGAAAAAGATGGAGAGGCTAAGACGGACATGTAAATAGTAGGTGGCTGTCTCCCAACAAAGGTCAAAACGCTTTCTTTCCAATTTCTCCCTGATTATTACAGTTTTCGCTTTCGCTCTACAGTTACTTTCCTTTTTCATATTCCATCTTCTCTTTATATTACTGTAAAGATATTAAGATAATCCTTAAAACTCCATGCTTCACTATTTTGCTCTCTCTATGCCCAAAAAGATATGATCTTTTACTGTCCTTTGCCCTGATTTTATGTTTTATTTCTCTAAAAAGCACTCAACTTTCTTGATTAATTACTCAAATCACTCAATTTTCTTGATTAATGACTCGATTTCTCTGAAAAGGTGATTGCTTTATAGGGTAGACTAGTTTTTTTATAGTATGGAGGCCATCAAGAAGCAAGCTGCTAGGCTGAGAGAGCAAGTTGCCAAGCAACAACAAGTGGGTTTTTCTCTAATCTAATCTGTTTTATTTTCTGTTCACACCTTTGAATTTTAATTTGCTTTTGACTGCTTGGTGAATTTGGGTATTGATTTTTCTAAGTAACATATGGAGATATAGTTAATATCTATTTATTCTTTTCCTTGAATCTGTGAAGTGAAGATGTTAGGTGATGGTTAGAAATAGATTGACTTCTCTTAATCTAGGGATGAAGCCAGAAAATTACCACAAGAGATTAGACAACAATTGGGTCTTGTCTCATCTATGAAATGCGTGCACTATACAATTCAGTCATTCCAACTTAAGGATAGAGGCATAGAGCAAAGTGGAACATTATAAATCCAATGAAAATTATATAAATGCAATTTCTAAAAAATCAGAATAAATTTATCTCAGCTTGTTCTCTTCAAACAAATTTCCCCCCTTCTCTTTTCAAGCTCTTTGATGATTAAGATAATTGCTTTAATTTCTTACTTAAGAGAGACTTGTATGAAAAATGAGATAAGGGAACAGATGAACTTTGTTGATCTATTTTAATATACAGTGCAAGAAGAAAAGAATGAAAAAGAGAAATGGATATGAGAAATGAAGAAAGACAACTTCTTTTTGTGCTCTTTCACTACTTACTCTTAGAAATTAGGGAAGAAGTGATTTTGAGGTCTATAGTTTTCCTAAAGTATTAATGTTTTTATCTTTTACACACACACACACACACCCCTACATATATACATACAAACATATGTGTGTGTAGAGGCTTCCCTTTGTCCTTCCTCTCTTTGCCCGTGCCCTGATCCCTTATCCATCTTAGGTTAATTAACTTAGCTAATAATTTTTTTTTTCTTTTTAAAAGTGCAAATCCAAGAAACAAGGGTTTAGTGTTTGTTGGTGAGGTATAATTACCAAATAAAGGAAAAAATATATTTATTTCACAATTTGCTGTACGGTAGTGTAATGAAAGAAGTAGTTCAGGGGTTAGAGTGAGGAAAAGAGAGGAGCTGGTGGTTTGTTGAAGTGTTTTATTTAGTGATTTGGTACTCTAGGATGCAACCTTTGAAAGAAAGAAAAGAATAAGAGAAAGAAACACGAAAAAGAGAGATAAATAAGACATAATTACTCATGTGTTATAACTGAATCAAAATGCTCAATATTCTATCTTTTTCACAGTTCAATGCGGTGTGCAACTTCTAAATGGGGAAGTAACTTCAATGGAGGAACCCAATAATATCTTGATGAAAACTAGAAAACTATAGATAATAACACTATCCTTTTTTTTCTAAATAATTACAACACTATATCTAATGAGGAAAAGCCCAATTAAGGGAATTTCGACACAGCATTCTGAGTTATCAAAAGTAAGACCTTGGTTGAGATGACTCTTTGATTTTCATTTTTAAAATTTTCATAATTGTGTTCAAGTACCCTTGTCCAATGTGATGGTCCACTTGCAAGATGTTTTGGAGACTTCTAGCATAAGTTTAAAATTTGGAATTGCTGATTTATCTCTAATGCAACATGTTGAAAATAAGGAACCACTCTTGTATTATATCAGATTAGGCTGTGATGATAGTTTATGCTACTTTTCACCATTAAATACCTCTTTTATCTTTTCCTAGAGTTTTTTTTAGTATTGTTTTCCCGAACTGTGGTTAAACTGCATCTGAAATTGAGATGGATTACAAAAAAATTTGAAATCTCTTTATTGCATTACTTACTTATTTATTGGGTTGAGATTTTGCAATTGTTTATTTTATTTTATTTTATTTTTTTCAAGTTTCACTAGAGAGAATGTAGATGGATGTGGCAATAGAGAAGAATAGAACAAAAGATGCTAGGTGGCTAGGCTAATAAGACTTTTTATGCTACTAGTGTCAATGTTATTTCACCCATAACTTTAATTGAATACTTTTCTTTGTAATTTGAAATCTTTATTATCTTCTTTATTTATCTATTGGCAGGTGGAGATTTTGCAATGATTTATTTCTTCTGATTATATACAAATAGGAAGAAATAATTCAAAGGTCTCACCAAATTGATTATATCATCAGTAATCAAGTGAATATTTTTCATTTTGCTTCCCCTTTTTTTTGAATTTTCATTAGAGAGGGTAGATTGGATATGACAATAGAGAAGAATAGAACAAAAGAAGCTTGGTGGTTAGGTTAATAAGATTTTTGATGCTCTTAGTGTCTATGTCATTTCATCCATAACTTTAATTGAATCTTTTCTTCATCCTCATGATTGGTGCAGGCAGTACTGAAGCATTTGGGACAGTTTAGTAGCGAAGCTGTTGTTGTTGATGAAGCTGAAGTACAGAGTTATCAACGGCTTCAAAATCTATGCACTTCTACTAGGGCAGCTAAGGTACAATAGTCTGACTTATTTTATCAAACTTTGATTAATTTTTCATGATCTAGGTAGCTTTCTATTTGATTTCATAAAACAACATATAATCTATCTATCGTGGCTTCTTCTTCTTTCTTTCTTTCTTTCTCTCTTTTTTTTTTTTTTTTTTTTTTTTTTTTTCTGAACTGGAAGATATACTTCCATGACATAGTGGTTTCATTTGACTAAAGTATAAAATTTCTTATGCTCCACAGCATTTTCAAAAGAACATTGTTCATGGTATTGAAGCTTTTGTAACCACAAGTTCGAAGCAAATGGACATAGGTATGTGATTTTGCTCTTTCATTTTGTCATTTGCTTTATAATGCTGATGTGGAAAGTTCGCTCAAATTATTTTAGCAAGAAAGTTGGCTGAAGATTGTTGTAAATATGGAGCTGATACTCAAGGCACAGATTCTCATGTTGCAAGAGCTGTTCTTCAGTTTGGTAGTTCGCATGATTTGATGGAAAATGAGAGGGAGACTTTACTTGGAATCCTTGATGATCAGGTGAGTTGTGCACTTGTTTCAATTTTCTGTATAATCCAATAGGAGTATAAGCATTGAAGTTAAAGCATTAGAACATCTTCATTGATAGATAGATAGATAGATAGATAGATAGATAGATAGATAGATACACGTACATACATGTGCTCACATGCATATGCATAAGAATTTCTGCAAATTCATCTCTCTACTTGTTTGATTATAAATGCAAGCATATGAAAGTACCTGAATAGTTTTCTTGCAGTTGTTTCTCAAGGGGGATCTAACAGTTTTAATAGTTTGAGGAAGAATTCATGCCAAATTTTTTTTTGGACAAATTTAATACAAAAATGCACACATAGACCATCTTATGGGATGCAATCATGGTGTCACTATTCGCCTTTGCCTCTAATGCTGTTAAGTTTTCTTTGCTTTATGTATATGTTACTAGGAATCGTTGATGGAGAGGTCCGAAATTGATAGTATGAGCTGTCATTTCACTGAACTTTAAGAGTTTTACTGTTTCTGTATATGTTTCTAATTATGCTATAGATTTCTACATATAGGTTGCAGAGCCTCTTCGAGCAATGGTAACAGGAGCTCCTTTGGAGGATGCTCGCCATTTAACACATCGTTATGACAAACTCCGTCAGGAGGTTGAAGCCCAGGTAATCTTTGGCATCTCGTCATTGTCTACTAAGGTAAGAATTGCACTGGAATAAAAAATGGTATTTCTCATCAGAGAGCTGAAGTCCTGAGGCGACGATCGAAGACCAGGGAATCTGATATATCTGCAGAGACTTGCTTGAAGCTTCACAATTCAGAAGCAAGGCTGACTGAGCTTAAATCTACAATTACAGCCCTTGGAAAAGAAGCAACTGATGCCATGTTGTCAGTTGAAACTCAGCAGCAAGAGATTACCGTTCAGCGTCTATTTACTATGGTACTGCCGATTCCTCCATTTCTTCTGCTGCATATGTTTTGGTGCATGGGTTTCTCTTGCTTGGGTTCATTGCATGGTTTATTAGCATCAGATTGAGAGTCTTAAGTGTGTGTGTGTGTGTGTGTATTTTTATTACTATCAATGTGTTTTTTCTGCGATTTTTTTACAGTGCTGTTTCTTGTTTGTCTCATTAGCATGTTAACAAGAAAATTAATATCTATTTTCTTTGGTTAGTGAAAACTCTTTAGAGGTAAAGAAAAGTCTTGAGCATATTGCTTTCATCCAAAGTGGATGTTCTCCTTCCTTCCTTATCCTTTAATTGCGTTGATGTGGAATACCTCCTTTTGTCGAAGTAAATCCATTTTCATATGTGTTGTACATTAGAAATTTCAAGACCTAAACTTAGGTTTAAGCGATAAAGAGCATTCCCTTGCCAACTAGATAATCTTATATCCCCTACATAACTTAACAAGGGGAATCTCTCATCAGAAGCTTGAGTATGATGAATTAACTTAGACTTAAGGTTGTGGTAAGGAGTATGCTGCTCTTATTTTCAACTCTGTTCAGTCAAGACTTTTTTTGGGCTATATTTTTGTTCTATTGTGTTGCAGCATAAGGAATTGTCTAGGTTTTTTGCATCCAATGGCTTGATTGATTTTTTTATCTGACAATAAACTTATTTCAAGCCAGATTAATTTCTTACATGGTCATATAGTTATACCTCTTATAATGCTGTGGTCACAAAATTTTTATTTGTATCAATAAAACAAGACAACTATTATTTTGTATTAAATAAAGACATAATACTGGAATTAGTAAACTCATGTCACTGAATTGCTGACATGGCATGGTTATTTTAGAAAAAAATGCTGACGTGGCAGCTACATCATGAAGTCCACTGGCAACTATAGTAAAAATTAAAAAAAGTTAAATTTCAGCCATGCTCATATAAATATGGCCATTTAAACCCCATGGTTATGAAAATCTGATTTGCATCAATCAAATAAGCCAACTATTGTTTTGTACCCCAACAAACAAAATTATGAGAAGTCAGTTATGGCTTTCGAATTTATTTTTTTCCTCAAAATCAAAATCAAAATCTAAATCCATTCACAATTTTCCCACATAACCCAAGAAGATTTTAGCACCATGTGTCCAACAAAATCCCAATAAAATAATAAAATTAAGAAAAATAATAGCAAAAAAAAAGAGAAACTTAGAAATTGCTCTATTCATTTATGTTTGAAAATAATTTGACAAAAAAAAAATTCAATTTATAAATCATCAAGGAAATGAAGAAATCAAATAGGAAGAAGGTGGAAGAGCATGATTGCTTATGCTTCTACTTCTATTTCTACCACGAATTTATTGAAAAAGAAGAAAAGTGAGGTAATTGAAAATTTTAAATTTTTTTAACATTTTATGATGCCTAACCTTTTTTTAATTTAAATTTGCATAAAGAACGTAATTGCAAAATTCCAGTCATACAGACTTTAACGGACACAAATTAATAATTGAATTGTTTTATTGATAGAAATCAATTTTGTGACCATATCGTTATAACGGCCATAGTTATATGACTATTGGTGAATTTAATTTTTTTAGTTACCATATGAACTTTGTGATACGGTTGCCACATTAACGTTTTTTTAGAATAATTTACTGATTCCGGCCATTATGATTTATTGAATACAAAATTATAGTTGGCTTATTTTATTGGTACAAATCAAAATTTTGTGACTACACCGTAATGA
>CM075810.1:5080220-5125356 GCA_037975025.1 Excoecaria agallocha
AATTTTTACATACTATAATACAGTTTTTTCAAATATCATATCATTAAAATCATAATGTATCATAATGTAGCATATTATACTGTATATTAATAAATTAAAGGCTACAGCCATCCAAACAAACCAGTGGTGAAGCCAAGATTTATAATCAATAGGGCAAAAATATAAGTGCTACTTAAAAAAATATATAGCATAAATACTATATATAAATTTTTAAATAAAGAAAAATATTCATTGAACTAACAAATCTGCCTAAATCATTACTTCACTTATTATATTACAAATTAAAATTTCAAAACCATTAAAAAGTTATTCGAATACAATAATATAACATGAATCTTTTTATCCATTATAAAAAAAGTTATTCAGATATTCTATAACATATTTGCTAGTACTCTATAAGAAAAAGTAAAGTTGTATGTTATATCCGTTGGTATTATGCAGGTACTCTTTTTATTCATTTAAATTATCTGTAATTGCAAACTCATAAATTAAAACAAACTAATACAATGGAGTTCTTAGTGGCATAATACGAAAAATAAATACTTTAGGCCCATAAAATTTCTAGAATCAAATGTCCAAACACTGTTAATGTCACTCCCTATTTACAATATCTCCTTTATTTGCAGTATTTGCTCAGAATTTTTATTTTTTCTTCTTTACTAGCTTTCCATTTAGGATGTGTTTGAATTAATCATTTATTTTAAAGGTTTTCATCAATTCAAATAGATAATATAAAATCTAATTAGGTTAGCATTTATCTAAAATTTCATATACATTCTCTAAAATAAAAAAATATATTGCTACTATTTAAGAGATATACAAATAAAAAAATTACAAAACTAAATTACGAACCTTTAATTAAAGATAAATATTTATTGTATTCTTTAATTTCTTTTTAAATTTATCGGATTTTCATTTAAAAATAAAAATAAAATTATATATTTGTTTCAATAAAAGTGGAAAAAAAAAAATTTTATTGATCAAAACTTAAGAAATAAGTTAAAGACAACGGGGTAAAAACAAGATTTTAAGGGAGGCAAAATTATCTAATATCTATATATATATTTCAAAAATTAGAGGGGGGGGGGGGGGTTGGGGAACCCCTGCCTCTACAAGTGGGGTCGCCACAGAAACATACCCTTATAAAAGTTGGTGGCTTTTTTGTTGGTGGATAGATTATTGCCAATTTTGTCGGGAAAATACCGCTCGTGTACTTAGGGATGCTCACTGGGCGGGGCGGGGGCGGGGTCCCCACTCCCCGCCCAATGCATTGTCGGGGATTCCCCATCCCCGCCTCCGCTTGGAACACGGGGAGAAAAATCCCCCCATCCCCACCCCACTGGAATCCCCGTTCCCCGATGAATTCCTTGTTCTGTCCTCAATTCCCCGATCCGATCCGACCTGAATTAAATATTTCTTATAAATTATATTTCATTTGTTTAAAAAAATTTCACATAAAATTAAAATACAAATTTTAATAATTAATAACTTAAAATTAAAAATGTTTCATACCATTCAAATACAAATATTTATAAAAATCCCGTAATAAGAAGGATCTATACCCTTACAGCATTCAAAAAATGAATGAATATGGCATATACCAAGAACAAGGTCATAAACTAAGGACAAAATACATTCAAATGCAAAACAACAATCAAAGTGCAGTGAAAAGCAATGACATGCAAATGCCTTGCAGATAACTTGAGACTTGTGAGCAAAATGACACTTGTAATGAAAAATAGTTGAACACTAATTTATTTATCATTTATATTGACAATCGTAGAGCTGTCCAAAAATAACCGACAAAACAAAAAACTGAAAAATGAAAAATCAAACTGCATCTAAACCAAAAAATAGGTTAATCAAACCCGTGGTTAAGGTTAAGGTTTTTAGTTTTTAATTTTTTGGACTTCAGTTAATGTTTAGGTTCTAACTAGTTAGTTAACGTGTGATTTTCATGTGTGTGTATATATATATATATATATATATATTAGGTTCTAACTAGTTAGTTAACGTGTGATTTTCATGTGTGTGTGTGTATATATATATATAATTTTTTGGACTTTAGTTAATGTTTAAGTTCTAACTAGTTAGTTAACGTGTGATTTTCAAGTGTGTGTATATATATATATTTTGTATTTATATTTTTAGTATATATCCATTTTCAATTTTAGCCCTGCATAGTCACACATCGCAATGTCTACTAACCATGGCACGAATGTTTTAAAAACTATTAGGATTTTAATTTAATTTATTTCAAATTAAAAACTTTCTAGGTAAATCTAACTATTGTTGAATTGGTTAAATAATTTATCTTCATCACATTATTTTCTTTTGTCTTTTGTTACTGTTTACGTTCTATAAGTTGTATAACTTATATTCAATTGAATTTCATATATTTTGTCATTAATTCAAATTCAAAGTCGTACATATATGTAGTGATTAAAGAAGAACTGCTCGTAACTACTAACCAGGTATTTAGGTGTTGGTTACGTTATGTTTGTGCTCTCTATAGCTTTTTGTTTGTCCTAGTGACACGTCTCGATCTCTTGTTAGTTTATTTTTTTCATTTCCGATGGAAGAGAATATAGCACAATTATCTATCCAAGAAAAAGAAGAAGATTGGCTTATTGATAAATCAGAAGGTGATAATAGTGACCAGTATTCTCTCTATTTGGTGAGTCACTTTCTTACTCAATCAATGGTTAATTTCGAACGAATGAGGAACACTCTGGCAGATTTATGGCATCCTATTGGAGGTGTTAGCATTTCTCGTGTAGGGGAGGGTCATTTCTTGTTCCGTTTTTTCTAAAATGCGATTTGGTTCAAATCATTGCAGGATCTCCCTGGACTTTCAATAGACATCTATTGGTTTTTCACAAATTGCAGGTTGGGGAAAATTCAGTTACTGTGCCATTAAATAAGTTTGATTTTTGGGTACAAGTTCACGAGTTGCCAACGGGATTCATGTTGGATACCATGGCATGTAAGTTTGGAAATCTAATTGGTGAGTTTCTGGAATACGATATCAAGGTTATTAGGGGAAGAGTTGATCAATTTATGAGGCTTCGAATTAGGATTGATATTCGGAATCCATTGATGCACCACAAGAAAATCATAAAAAGGGATGGGTCAGTTCACTTTGTCAAATTCAAGTATGAAAGGTTATCTATCTTTTGCTATCTCTACGGTCATCTGGGTCATACAGATAGTTGTTGCATCCTTCGTACAAGGCCTGGTGGTTTACAACTTCCATTGTCATGGGATGATTCAATCAAAGTTGTGTCTCGTAGGAACAATTCAGTGATAAGCAGCTAGTTGCAGGATGAGGGAGGGGTTTTGCTTCCTCGATTTCAGGCTAGAATGGCGGAGAGGAATCCTATTGTGGGTAGGCAATTAAATATGAATTTTGAAAGATCTGATAGAGGGAAAGCTGATAAGGAAGGTCACAATGGGAATCCCACGTTTAAATGAGTTATGGTTGGCATGAAGTGTGATCAAGGAGATAGTAATCTATTGGGTAAGGACCTTTTAATTGAAGACTTTCCTATGGGCTTTGAAGAGGGAAAAAAGAGGCCCAAGAACTACCAAAAAAAGCTTTCATCTATTTAAATGGACCCTGATTTAGATAAGGCCTCCAATGTTATTTTTATCTCTTATGACTAAAGTTTATCGGCGGGTTCTGCAAAGCAGGCTTGCCGGAAGCCATGAAGATCCTTAGTTGGAACTGTCGAGATTTGGGCAACCCTCGTACAGTTCATGTTTTGAAGGATTTAATCCTTTGTAATAGGCCTAACATTGTGTTCTTGATGGAGACATTAGTCCATGGAAATAAGATTGAGAAGATTAAATCTAATTTGGGTTTTAAAGATGTTGTCTCAGTTGATAGATTGGGCCGGGGTGGGAGCCTTGCCTTCATTTAGGCTGCTTTTATAGAGGTTAATCTTATTAGGTTTAGTCAAAATTTTATTAACCTTTCAATTACAGAATCTAGTGGTTTGAAATGGGTCTTGATTGGTTACTACGACTTTCCGGAGAGGAATCGTAGGGCAAATTCTTGGCGTTTGCTCAGACAACTAAGAGTGGGTGTTTCTTCTTCCACCCCTTTGCTGGTGGTCGGTGACTTTAACGATATGCTGGAGGCGTCAAAGAAGATAGGGGATTGTAGTCATCCGAAATACCTCATTCAAGGGTTAAATTCGATGATTGAGGATTGTGAACTTTCATACCTTCCTTGGATTGGTTTTATTTTCACTTGGTTCAGAATTCACTCTCCAAATATTTGGTGAGAGAGAAATTAGATAGTGGTATAGGCAGTCCTTCCTTTTTCTCTTCTCTGCCACACTGTTTTCTTGTCAATTTAGTGGCGCCTGTGTCTGATCACTCGCCACTCTTGATTGACTTGGAGATATCTTTTAATTTATGGAGAAGAAAGACGTTTAGGTTTGAGAATAGTTTGTTGGTTAATGCTGATATTGTTGAAGTTGTGAAAGGTGGCTGGATAGAGTCAAGATTTCCTGATGTTATGAGTAAAAAATCTAACTGTTGCCTGGAAGATTGGGGTGCTAGACAGAATAAGGCCATAAAAACGAGATTGAGGAGAAGATCAGGGAGTATAGAGATAATCCTGTTACTTTTAGAATAGAGCTGGTAGCTAAATTACAAGTTGAATATAATTCTATTCTTGAACAGGAAGAGCTGAGATGGAGACAAAGGGCAAAAGTCTTCTGGATGAAATTTGGTGATCGAAATTCTAAATTTTTTCACTCTCAGGCTAATTTACGTAAGAAGAAAAACCATATTTCGAGTCTGAATAATGATCTTGAAGTTTGGGTTAAAGGGGATGAAGATCTTAGCAATCTCATCATTAGCTATTATTCTAAGTTGTTTCGGGGGGTCCTTCAGATTGTTCTTGGTTTTCTTAAGTGTGGAGAATAGGGTTACAGAGGCTGACAATGAGTTCCTACTTCGGCCTTTCTTGGCTAAGGAATTCCAAGAGGCTGTGTTCCACATGAATCTAGATAAATCTTGGGGTCCTGACGAATTAAATCCTTTTTTATCAAAAATTCTGGAGTATAATAGAAGAGGATGTGGTAGCTGGCTGTCAGCAATGGCTTGCAAATGGTATTTTTCCTGATTCTCTGACTGATTTTATTGTTGTTTTAATTCCAAAAGTTGAGAATCCTAAAGCTATTAAAGATTTCAGACCTATAGCACTTTGTAACGTTCTCTATAAGGTTGTGTCCAAAGTTCTTGCTAATAGGCTCAAAAGTATCTTGCCTAAAATTATTTCTGACTCTCAGTCTACTTTTATCCTTGGTAAACTTATTATTGATAATTTTTTGATTACCTTTGAATTGATTCACTCTATGAAAAACCTTAGAAGAGGTAATTCTAGTCTGGCAGCCTTAAAAGTTGATATTAGCAAAGCTTGTGACAGGGTGGACCAGGTGTTTTTGGAGAATATATTGACTTCTTTGGGTTTTTCTAGGAGGTTGATGGATTTAATGATGTTTTGTGTTCGTAATGTTAAGTACCATTTCATTGTTAATGGCATGAAGGTTGGTCCTGTTATTCCTGAGAGGGGTCTTAGACAAGGGAAACCTATTTCTCCATACCTGTTTTTTATCTGTGCTGAAGGATTATCTTGCTTATTTAGAGATGCTGAGAGAAAGGGGCTTATTGAGGGATGTAGGAGTTATGCTAGAGGTCCTAACATTTCTCATTTATTCTTTGCTGATGATTCTCTCTTTTTCTTTAAAGCTAAGGGTGGAGAAAGCCAAATTCTTAAGAGGATTCTTTAGATTTATGAGAAAGCATTGGGTCAAACTATTAATTTCTAGAAATCGTGGATCTTCTTTAGTCCTAATGTCTTGGTGGAGCATAGATGGGAGGTTTCTAACCTTGAAATCATTGATAGCATCAATATTTGTTGGATTTTTGGAAGGCAAAATGTATATTTATCTTTATATCTTCGATTTTTTGGTGGTCAGATTCTTAATTTTTTGGTTTTTGTGACTTTTCTATTATAAAATAAAAGTTGAGTGATTTTTTTCATTAAAAATTGTAGTATAGTGACTATAACATTATAATCGTCAAACTTGAATGACCACTGATGAAATTAACCCTATAAAATAACTCTCAATTAACATCAATAATACAATTACTTTTATGAACCACATATATATGAAAAATTACATATAAGTTTAGTTAATACTTAACCATTGATTAATCAAACATTAAACTTAAGTCCAAATCAATTACCCATAACACTTAAAAATTAAATTTTTCATTCATGTCCTACTAACTGGTTAATGATATAGATCCATTTACACTGATCGAATTTGAACTACTAGATTAATGGTTTTCGATTTTTATCCAGATCTAATCTATACATACATTATATATATTTTTTATATTTATATAAAAATTATTATAATAAAATATATAGAAATAATAAGCAAATTAAATTATTTTAAGTTAGTTCCTATGAGTACTATCTAAAGGGACATTCTAGCAGTAAAATTAGTTCTAATATATCAAAAAGTTTCAGATTTAAGCCTCACTGTAGCACTCCAAACTATACCCTAAGAGTAATATGATACATGTAAGGTGCATTAGAATGTAAACATAAAGAGTTGAATGAACCAAAGTATAGTAAATGATACAATGACAACTACTATAAAAGGTAAGGTTGATTCATTAATTCGACCAAATTGAAATGCACATATACAAATAAATATGAGACAAGGATTAAGAATATATATAAATGTGGGATTAGATGAAGTTTTGGGGCAAATCTATAATTACATAAACATAACAAAGTGTTGACCAATAGAAAGCTAACACCTAACATGCTATAATTAAAAATATAAGCATGAATTATAAAAGGGAATTGGATGGCTGGCTTGTAATGCCCTAAAATTTTGATCGGTATGAATAGTACTCTTCTAATAGTGAACAATAACACTAGAATAGTGTTGGGTATGATTATATTGGTATTAGTACAGTAAATTTCATAAGAACGGTGGAGTTGAACGTGCATGGATTTAGAGAAATTCTACGATGAGTGACTTAACGGAAAGTTGATGCTTAATCATTAGATTAGATAGTATGAATTAAATGGAATCCAATGGTATAATTTGAGAAGAAATTGAGATCAAATAGATTTCCAAAATAGATAGCGAATAATTTTTTCGATACCGTTTCTCTGATTGACCATAAGTTTGAATGGATCCAAAAATATTCTACCAACCTCCAAAAATTATTTTGATTGCATAAACCTATTAGAAATAAGATAAATGAGCTATTGGAAGTAAAAAAATATAATTTTTCTGACAACTTTGAATTTTTGAATTTCATATCGGTGGATTTTGCTTCCGAAGTTGGAAATATATCAAAATGATATTGGAATAACCTAAAATTTTATACATATCTTATTAGATATATTTTTACACTATAGGCAAAATTTTAGGGAATTCTAATAAGAGAAACATCAAAATTTTAAAAATGATGAAAAATAGAGACTGGATGATTTACTAGAGTTAAATGCCACTTTTAATTTGCTAAAGGGCATAAATTTCATAAGAAAATGGGCCATGATCACCTACACTTATTAGATGTGAGTGAAAAAAATGTAGGAATGCATGTGGGAGTGACAAGTGGCTTAAAAATAAGCTATTAGATCAAATAGTAAATGAATTAATCTTGATCCTTCATTTGGTGCACTAAAGGATAAATTGGAGAAGTTTGGAAATCTCTCCAAAACTCTCCAAATTTTAGCAATTCTTTCCCCTTTTCTTCTTCAAATTCAAACCACCATAGCCATAATCTCTCCACCATTTTTCTTCTTCCTTCTTCCAATTCTCACCATATCTCAAGCCCAAATTTCACTTATGTACTTTAAAAATCATCCTCTATAAGATAGCAATAAGATTAGAGCAAAAGAAAGCTAGAAAAGTGTGGATTTTTGGGGAGAGAAATTTGACCTAATCAGATGAATTCATGAGATTTTGTTGAAATTATTTAGGAATTTATTTTATAGAATTGTAGAGAATCATTAGCAGAGTTATTTGTGATTAATTATGTGTTATAAATCATGATGAAAACTCACAATTTCCTTCCCCTCTAATTCAGCATAAAGTAGAAATTTAAGGTGTGAAGAAGAACAAAAAGGAAAATGAGAAAAAAAAAGGAAGAATAGATGATTTCAAGTCATTTTGAAGAACAGGTAATCAAAGACAAGAAGGAGAAAAAATTCAAATGGCATTTACATGTACAACTTGGATGAATGTGTATGATTTTTATGTTTAATGCATTAGCCATTTTGGATTATATAATATAATATGTAATGAATGTTAAACAATAGTGAACATATAGTTATTTATGTTAATAAGATGTTTGTATTATGGTTATGTAATACACACACACACACACACACACATATATATATTGTGTTATTGGTTGTGAGTTGATAATTAGAAATGCTTTGTTGTTGATGGAGTATTGGAGGTGGAGGTTAAACATTGGGAGTGTGATTTTGACACTTGCAAGTTTGGATAGCATTATTTTATAGCTGTTATGCTTCCCAAATTTTTACCAAATGAACAGTAACAAAATGATGCTAAACCAAACCAAAAACTAGACACCATATTTATAGTGCATAAATATTAACATAAGGGTACTTAATAGATTAAGTTAAACATGTAACATTATCAATAGTAGTACACCAATGTTCTGAGCCATGTTTGGTTGTAGGTTGTCACATGGCTATAAGGGGAGAAAATGGTAGATTTTGCCCTCCATCTACACCCAAAAATTCTATCCCCAAATTGCTCCCAAAAGGCCATAAATAAAGTAAGAAAAAAAGAAAAGAAAAGTGATGAAGAAAAATAGAAGCTAGATAAGTTTTAAGATATGAGAATTTTTTACCCTATTTATATATGTTTGATATGATTGAATGTGAATATATATCAATTGTAACATGAAAATATCGTCGGAGTACTATTTTGATGTTATTTTGCAAGAAATTGATTGAATATGTAATGAAAATATAGTTTGATGAAATTCTGTCATAGGTGCACTAAGACCAATTCTTGTATTTTGGTCTATATACCTTCAAATTGAGTGATTCCAATGGAAGATGAAAAATAAGTCATATAACTAAAAATTCATAGAAAAAATCGAAGTCTAATTTTGCCTATAAGGTCCTTAGAATATAGTTTGAACTTGAAAAACTAATGTTGTCCTTGTTTTGGACCAACTTGTGTTTTTTGGTATATGTCTCATGATTTAGAAGTCTAAAAGAGCTTATTTTAGATTCTATATAAACTAAAGACATACATGAATAATTGTCTAAAAGATCATTTTGCCTAAAAATTTCATTTGTTATGTTTTAATGGTTGTACTGTAATAGCCTCAACACCGGATTAGCTGTGAACGGTATTTTTCGACAGTAAATAGTATTTTTCGAGTCAAAAAAGACACTCGAAAATCAAAAATATTTTGTTGGATCATCGAAAAATATGAATCACGGGGAGTCCGCGGTCAAATTTTGAAATAAATTTGAGGTCAAATAGGCCTCCAAAAGTAAAAAATAAGAAAAAAGTCACTATTTCAGTTAAAAGAGTGTTTATGTTAACTGAAAGTTTGTTTGAGACTTTAAAAATAGCTAATAACCTCTAAAAATTATCATAATTTTTAGATCTATATTAAATGAGACGTAGAATCATATGGTAAAGAAAAATTATTTTTTCAATGATGCAAAAAATCGGGTTATCGTACTAGTAAAAGTGGTCCAGATCGAAAAATAATTTCTGATTCATCCAAAAATATTTAGGAAGTCTAATGAATATATTTTGAGAATTTTAAAAGTACTTTTGGAAAGATTTGAACTCAATAAGTAGAAGAAAAATAATGATTTCGGTTTAAATAGTAAACGATCAACAGTAGATTTTATCGAGGCTTTAAAAATATCAAATAAAGTTTAAAAATTGCCAAAAATTGCAGATATATCTAAAATAATGTATATATTTTGTTGGATTTAAAAAGTAAATTTTTCGGTAAAATCAGTATTTTTAAATCGGACCAATTTAATCGAACCAGACTAAAAATGGACTTCGATTGAGCTGAAATTTTGTATACAACCTACTTTTGATGTGATAAATATGATAGAATCAATTTTGGAGTGATTTGAAATTGAAAAATGGAAGAAATTAATTAAGATTGCTTATTGGGTAGTTAATGGGCTTTGATTAATTAATTCAAGCCCACTAGCCCAAGCCCAAGCCCTTTGAGAGTACTATAAAAGGGAGAATTACACACTGAATTTTGTGGCTCCTCTTTTGTTCCAGCAGCTTCCTCCTCCATTGTTGGCCAAAAGTTTCATTTCACATATCTCTCAAAATTTCTTCCTCTTTTCTTCACTTTTTCCCTTTGATCCAAGCACAAGAAATGTTCTCCAACCTCTCTAGTTGCTGCATCTAATCTCAAACCAAGGATTATAGGGAGATAAATAAGAGAAAACAAGTGGAAAAAGCTTGAAGGTCAAAATGAGATAAGAGAAATTGTTAATTTTAATTTTGTTCTTAGGTGCCTACTACTAGTTTTGGGTGACTAGAATCCATTTTTTAGGTTTATTTGAGCTAAAAATATGTTTATCTTGGTGATTTTGAGGGTAAATATTTCGGCCAAGGGTGGAATGCTTTGAAGAAAAATGATTTTCTATGGTTTCAAGAAAGAAAAAGGAAGTCCAAGGAAGGTTAAGCATGGAAAAATGGTTAGTGACTATCAAATCTTATTATTTCCCTATAAATTTTATGGTTTTCCTTTAGGGTTTATAAAAAAGAATTTAATAAAAATATGTATAATTGAAATTGGTGTTAGCAAAATGTAATTGGACTTTGATTAAGCATAGTAGGAAGCTTAAATAAATTTAAAAGAATTTTTAAAGTCTAATTATTATGATGGCCGAATTTCATGCTTAAAAGAAATAAGGTGTATATGAAGTATCTTAATGAAATTAAGCCATAGAATGATGATAAATATGAAATATATTATCTTTGAATTTTTAAAGAATTTATGAAATTTATTAGAATATTTTTGGATTAATTAATTGGTTGTGTATTAGTGAAAAATAGTGAATTTTTGTGAAATAATGCATGAAATGAGTAAATAATATTTTTATGCATTTATATAGAATTTATGGAATTTATTTAAATATTTTTGAAGAAATATTTAAATATGTACAAAATAAAGTATTGAATTATTGTGTTATAAATTGTAATTAAAGTGAAAAATAATGAATTATATTGATATAATTCATAAATTATTCAAAATTAATGAAATAAGTGACTGACTAATATATTAAAATAAAAAGACCATGAAAGATATAATGTATAAAATGACCGAAATGAATTATTAAGAAAGAATTCGAAAATTGATAATATAATGGTGAATTATTATAAAATAATTCACAAATCGTATAAAAATATTTCATATTCCAAACGATCACAATTCCATATAGAAAAAGTAAAAAAAAAAATTATTAAAAGTTATAAACAAAATGAGACGTAAAGTCAAAATATTGAATTTTTAAAAAATAATTCATAAACTTGCCAAGAAATGATGGATTATAATGATATAATTCACGCAGTGTATAGAAAGTACTGAACTAATAGCTGGCTAAAGTAGTGAAGTGAAAAGACACTAAAAGGTATAAAGTGTAAAGTGATCGTGGTGAATTATGATGTCATAATTCATAATTTGTGTGTAAAATTATGAAAAAGTACTGAAAATATTAATTGAAAAAAATGCACTGACTGAAAAAGTATTTGTAATTGTTTAAAGTTGAAAAGTGTTTTGAAAGAAAGTAATTTTTGCTCTTAGCAATAGTCAGGCAATAAAAGTCTTGCTCATGATATAATTGGCTAGCCATAAGGACACCTTATATCGCTGTGCAAGTCATGACGACTTATTTTGTTATGGTAAGATATCTGATCTCCATAGTATTTTTCATACATACTGTCATATGTTCTATGAGAAATAATTATTTAGGGTCATTTCTCATTCTGTTGTGGTCTTGTGGGATCCACGTCCCGTATATCTTATCTGAGAGTTCCTGTCAAAGTGTACTAGGGGTATATTAATAAGAATAAATCATAATTTTAAAAAGTAAGCTAAAAATAAAAGTCAAAAAAAAAATGACCTAATTGAATGAAATAAAAAGTTTTGGGACAAAAATATAATTTTCCAAAAAATGTTATTTAATAAGCAAAAATGAAAAGAAAATATTTTACAAGGGTAAAATGGTAATTTTACGATCGAACAATCCAAAAATATGCTTTTATAAAGAAAAATGATTAAAACGTAATTTTACATGAAAAAATCAAAATAAGGACCAATTGGTATATTGTATACCAATTATTACTTGAAAATGAAAATTTGTAAAATAAAGCTAAAATTGTAATTAAAAATTCAAAAGTAACAATACCGTAATGATTCAAGAAATTATAGATTAAATATGAAATATTGTACAAAGAGTTCAGCTAAAGATCGAACAGAACTTTTGTAAGCTAAAAATCAATTGAAAAGTAAAAATAATCAAGTTATGACAAATTTGCAATAAAGAATGTAAAAATAACTTTTTTGTAATAAAATGAAGAAACAAAAACTTAATTGCAAAGTTGCCAATGTAATAATATTACTTAGTATTAAATGTTAAAAATATTAATAATTATATTGTGAAACATAATAAAAAGGTCAAAGTGAAAATAAATGAACTAATATCAAAACCATAATTTAAGGATAAAAGAATAATTTTGTAATTAAGTGAAAAATTGAGAATTAAACTGAAGTTTGCCATAATAGTGGCAATAAATAGAGTAAAATGCCAAATGAAATAATAATTGTACCAGACTGACTAAATAAGAAATTCTGCTTGAAAAGTCAAAGTTAAGCACAATTAACAAGCTATGCGCCAAAAGTTAAGTAAAAGTAAAAATAAGAATAGTAATGCCAAAATTTGTAATTGAAATTACAAAAAAGAGTATTTTTGGTAATAAATTGAAAAGTTTAAAATCAAAATAATAAATAGCTAAAATTCTTGAAATGTTTTGAAAATATTGTTAACAATGTTAAAAGAGCTTTTGATAAGTCCAAAATGATTTTTAGTGTAATTAATGTAATTATGCTATTTTAGGAAAATTTTTCAATTAATAGTCACCATTGAGCATAATTAGTACTCAGCACATAGTGTTTACTGCGTACAGGTTCGGAAGTATTGCGAAAGCATGGTACACAGTGAAGCAGAGATTGAAGAGAAATAGTCAGTGATTATTATTTTAGTATTTTTTGGCATGTATATACTTAGATAGCAGAATTAAAGAATTGGACTATTTTTGAACTACTGCTTGATGAAATAATTAATATTATTATTTTGCAATTGTGGGTTTGCCAGTAAATGATTTAGAATGGATATGTTCAATCTATGAGTAAATGTTTGGATGTGATTATGTTTACTATTATAGACTGTTGTGCCTTTGAGAGACTGTAGTTTGTCTGATTTTTCAGGAGGCTAGTAAGTTTCTAGTCGTTGTGCTACCGAATTTTTGATATGATGAATAGTATTTCAAATAGTTATAAGTTGATAAGTTAAATGTATAAATTTGAATAGTGTATAAGTATTGGCAGTCAATGGATTAATTTTATTAAAAAAAAATTCAGCTTATCGCTTAGTTCTATTTCGAAAAAAATTGTTCAGATAAGGGTGTTACATGTACGAAATGGATTTGGGAATTTGTCTTTGGGAATATGGAAATCAGGCACCTACACGGCTGTTTGGAGTTGAAAACAACCATGTATAGATGCATTTTGGACTCAAATTTCATCTTGAGATGGTCAACACAGATTTCAAAGCCAAAATAGCCATGTAGTACCCTGTTTCAGCCAAAATATGAGTTTTACTCACCAAAAAGTCACCAAATTTCACCCAATTAAACCTTTTGGAATGTCTATGAAACTTTGCAAACACTTAGAAATAGGTAAAATATGATTTATGATATGTGAATTAGTGATTAGATATTGAAGTTCAAGATTGAACATAATGCATGCCAAAGGTATGTGCATATTTACATTTATACAAATGATTTATATGCACAATTCTATCCTTTAACTGTATGGCAAGAGTACAAAAGTTCAAATATCAACTTTATGAAAATAATTAAGAATAATATGAGTTGTTTAACATTTAAATGGTGAATATGAACTTGATATAGGTTTTGTGACTTCATTTGAACACCATATGATTTGCTAATGCATTAATTATGAAAATGATAAATGACTAAAGGAAATTGTTTCAGTTGTTTACTCCATTATCTTGGTGGTAGATAGATAGGCCAGTATGCATATAGAGTTATAATTGCAGCTACTACCATTTGACACCACTGCTTAGGGATGATCGATCACGAAGCAGGACGGGTTTGGGGAATGGATCCCCACTAACTACTCCACACAAGGGTGGGGATTCCTTATCCCTATCCCTGGTTGGATCACGGGGGAAAATTGCCCCCATCCTCTCCCCCCGCGGGGATCCCCAGTCCTGGTGAAGAATAATTTTTCTTAAATTCTAAAATACAATATTTAACAATTAATTATAATTAAAATACAAATTTAATAATTAAAAAATTTAAAATTAATTACAAATCAAATTAATATAAATTTTAATAATTGACAAATCTAAAATTAAATATAATATAAAAATTGATAATAATATAATTAAATTATAAATCAATTCATATTTAAATGTTAAGTAAGGAAGTAAGTTAAGGACAGGTCTCACTACAATTGAAAAAACCCTTACGGATGGTTTTTTAATGTATTACCGATGAAATGTTTCCATCGGTAAAACACGCATAGGTAGAAATTCACTGGCTGAAAAATCCGTGGAGAATTTTATTAAAAAAAATAATTAATAAAAAATAATAATTTATTTAAAAAAACAGCGACAAATATATTCGTTGGTGTTTTGTCGGTAAAATTAAATTATTTATTATTTATTTTTTAAAATATTTTACAAAAATTATATTCCCGTCGGCAAATGCAAAAATAAACATGATAAATTCAATACAAAAAGTCTAAAATTTAAATTAAAAAAATATATTAAATAATAAATTTAACATCCAAAATTAATATATACATGCTAACTATTGTGCAAACAATACCAATACCAATATTATTTTATAAAAATTAAAATTATATTTATGTAAGTATTGCGCAAATTACATTATCAAAAACAAAACATCTATCTATACATGATAAAACTACCCCTTATTTATAATTTACAACCACTAGTGTGTAACGTGGCCTTCAAGGGTGGCGAAGGGATTTGTAGACAGCCGTTGATTCTCATGTTCTACTTGCTGTTGTATTTTACTTGTTTAACACTGCCAAGAACTGATCTGATAAACATATATCTAAAATGTATCGAATTATTCCTATATGTAAACAATAATGAATACTTACAAAAGGTTAGCGATGATCCATGTCCAACATACACATTCCATATGAATGAAAGTGATCGGATCTGGTTTGCACAGTAATTCCCTTTGCGGACACATTCCAAAGAGAGCCAAAGAAAACCAAAGCAACATTATCACCAGAAATTTGCACCTCAAAGATTCTGTGGAAATAAGGAACTGAAGGAAGTTAAAAACTATACAAGCTAATAACAATGCAAATTTTTGAAGAACTTTTGGTTGCAGAGTAATTCCCTTTGTGTTTCATACAAATTAATGTATCCATATATTGATATTAGAAGGGGATCACTACAAATAAAAACAAGGAAGGGGAAAAAAGAGCAAAATGAGGATTTGTTTTTTTTTAAAAAAAATCATAACTTGGATGCTAATATGATTAGATGACATCTTTAAAATTAAAAACTCATATATTATTATGTGATAATTAAAAATAATAAGTCAACACTTTTTACAATTTTCTTTTCTTTCCATGTGTTCATAGGTTTTGTTAATCATGCAACTATGTTTTTAACGTAATTGTTCTTTTCTTTCTTTTATATGTAAACTATAGGATATAGCAACGATGAAATAAAGGTGCAATTGGAAAGAAGGGAACATTTTGCATAGACAAGGAGAGGTGATTGCTTAAAGATTGGCATGAAATAAGTGACAAAACAAGAATGGGACACATGAGTGATCAAGAAAATCGTATACTTTAAATTGTCATTTATCAAATTGGCATTCATTAGAAAGATAGTTGTGATATATTATATTAAACCATCTAGAAACATATTGTTATTCATATTCAAAACCAAAAAATCGGGTGAGATTTTAATTTCTGCAATTTATTCAACAGTGACTACCATGAATCTGACACTTTTATTTCAGTAGCTGTGTTTTCTTAGGCAAAACATAACACAGCCTGAAAATTCATCAAAGAAATGGGGCTCCATTAATGCATGAAGAGGAGTTATAAAAATTCCATAAAAAAAAATTTGTTGTGTAATTTGAACTTACTTTGAGCCAGATGAAATGAGGTTCTTTGTAGCAGTTGATTGAGGATAATTTTCAAGAAAGGTATTTGTCTTTGAAGAATTGACCCAAAAGTTTGGGCCTATGAAAAATGAAAAAAAAAGTAATTAATTACTGAATTATAATAGCATGTTGAGATATTAATGGTCAAAGCCGAAATTACCAGTGAATGCTTCCATTAATTAAATTGGAGCAATTTATTCCAGGTTTGCTATAGAATTTTTCGAGAAGTTTGGAAGCAGCCTGCCTGTAATTAATTTACCAAGACATTTTATTATATACTTATTTTTCAAGAAATATATAATACTTTTTTACATAAGAAGATATAATATTTCCACTTAACAACTCAGTCACCCTCCGGGAATGAATTCATGTTGGCCTAACCAATATAATTCCTGAGAAATGGAAAACTAAGTGAATATAAATGTAATTGAAATTATATATTTTCTGAGAAATCTTTTATCAAGTTTAGTGTTGACCTCAGCTAAAAATATATCAGCAGCAGCTTTAGTAAGCGGGGATGGAGTCTGATTAAGGTGAGTAATTGGGGCAAGCAAAGCAGCTGCGCTTAACGTGTTTAGCAATTTATGTTGTGAAAATGCAGCAAATGCCATCAAAGTTCCCTTCAATTCCAATCACTTTTATGCCAGTCATATCATGTAATTCGATATTATAAAGTGAAAGCTATAAAGATAAAATAGCTTACCAGGAAATGGCCGACATAGTGGAGTTCCTGCCCTCTGTTCATGAACATAGTGAACTGTAGCAGGAAGATCGTAGGCAGTCAATTCATCCCATGACCAATCCCAATAAGCCTGCAATTTCAGTATTTTCTTAAGAAAATAAAGGCTTCATTAAGATTTGGAAATAAAAGAGAATTAACCGAATCATTGGGATTAAGTGAGGTGTGTCCACGGCTATGTCTAGTCCCACAAGTACTAGCAATCCACACATCATAGCCGTTGTCAGCCACCACCAGAACAACACAATAACATTCCAGCAGAAGGAATAAAAGCAACAAGAAGAACTTCTATTGATAACAAGAGAACAGATCGAGAAACCTATCTCCATCCCTTGTTTTGGGTTTGCATAAAATGTGAATTCGGGTAGCATCCAAACCAAAACGGGATTGAAAATCCTCAAATTTGGGTTTAAGCTGCTATTATCATCAATTCATCTAATCAAAAGTGATTACTGTTAAAGAGAATTTTGATACATCAATTCATCTAAGCCCTACTTTTGATACATCAATTTATATATTGATTTCATAATTTATTTAAATATCAAAACTTTATATATATATATATATATATATATATATATATATATATATATATATATATATATAATATATATATATATATATATATATATATATATATATATATATATATATATATATATATATATATATATATATATATATTGCATTTTAAACAAAAAATATAAATTTATAGCATTTTTAAAAAATTAAAACACGTCGACCATAAAAGCAATTTCAGAGGATTTTTTGGAATTTCAAACCAGCCATTGATGGTTTGAACCATTGTAAACCAGTGCTATTGATAGATGGTACATTCTTGAAAGAAAAATTACAACAAGCACTTCTAGTTGTCAGTTCTATTGATGGTAACGACATGTTATTTCCAGTTGTCTTTGTTGTTGTTGAGTAAGAAAATAAATCCATTTATTTAGCTAAGTAATCTTTGAACAAATATCTCCATAATTTCGGATTCAGTGATCTGTTTATCTATTATTGCTTGAAAAACGTCAAGATGATTTTAAGGAAAAAGATCCATTGCCTCCAGCCCATTGAAAATGTCAGAATGATCATCGTTTGCTCTAACAAATTTTTCAGTAATAGTAGCAATTTGATCAATACTTTCTTTGAACATTTATCTAAATAATTCCATATTATTTACATCAGATTCATCACCTACCTTGTTTTTCTTTCTCATTCTAGTTTGTGATGTATTGGTAGATACATTGGGAATTGACATTGGTGAAGTCTCATCAATATCAATTCATTGCATACTATCACCATTATATAAAATTTATCTTAATATACATTTAATATAATTTAAAAATGAATTTTTATTTACCTGTAGGAACCTTAAATCCATTCTCTCTATTTAATGCATCTCGAAGCACTCTAGAATCAAATGCAGATCCTTTCCAACCAGGTAAAATAAATATAAACTTCATATGACGTGAACAAACACTGAGTACATTAGTTGCAATCTCTTCTTTTCTAGTACAATATATAGGTTTGTCACTTTTTTCCACGCAAACCTTAATATAAGTTCCATCCAATGCTCCTAAACAATCTACTTTTTTTTTTATATGGAACAATCAACAAATAAATACCAATTATTAGTGATGATAAAAAAAATCTTGGATTATAAATTAATATATGTAGTTAATTTTTATTAACTAACCTTAAACCATTTTCACCTATCATCGGTATAATTATCTTGGATAGGTTTTGGAACATGAAGCAAAATGTTTTGAAGTCGTAAAACTCCATTTAAAATACAATTAAAATGTCTACCAATAGTTTCACCCGACCTCAAAAATTTAGAGATAATTGTACGATTTTTTACATGGTGGGCAAGAATATGTAAAAACATATATACTTTCTGCTCTAATCGTATTGGTCCAACATATATCTTTAATCTTTCCATAAGTTTGAAGCATGTCACATAGTATTCGAAATGTTTTTCTATCCATTTTTAATTGATTAATATAATGTAAGTCATTGTTCCAAATTATGCTATTCACATGAGTAAAACGAACTTGATTCCTATCAATTCTTTTATCTATAAACATTTTGCTCATCCTAATTCGTCTTTTCTTCATATTTTCCATATGAATAATCATCATCATCAATAGCAACTACATCATGTACAAATGTCATGTCCTTATGACATATGTGAAGTGTTAGCTTGAACTTTATTAATTTAAATAAAAAAAAAACTGGGAGCTAAAGCTAGCTGAACCAGCAACAAGATACAGGGCCAACAGCAGGAAAACATAACCTGCACAACTTAAGAAAACTCCCTAATTCCAAAAGGATCTTGGCAAACATATAAACCCGAACAGCTACAATTACCAATTAACTAGAAAATATTGAATTATATAATCCTTACATTAAAAGTTATTTTTTTTATTTCTATTTCAATTTTATTACGTGGCTTCTCGATGTGTATTATCACTTGTTGGAAAGTCCATAATTTAAGTAGCATGTGCCATATTAAATTAATATTTTAATAGAGCTTTTGTGGTTCCAACCAAAATAACTTTTCATACAAATATTATAAAATTGAGGTATTCATTTTAGTAACTAGGGCATAAATCTACTCCGGTGCAATTAACCCTTTAAATGAACAGAATGACCTGAATTATTACAAGAGAAACGAATGGAAAGACAATTATTGCAAGAGACATGAATTTATTACAAGGGACATGATAGAAAGACAATTATTACAAGAGACATATATAGAAAGAAAAATCAAGTAATTAACTAAACTACTTGAAGGATAGAACACACAGCTTGTATGACAGTGAGAATAAGCAAAATAGTAGCTCCAACAATAGAGATGGACACCCATGGATTATTGCGATATTGTTGAGCTATGGACGATTTCCACCTAAAAACAACATTTGCATGCAGCTTGCTCCAAGGAGTTTGGCAATATTCATTTAGATCTTCAATAAGAGAAGCGTAATAGAAATCACCTCTTGTCGTCATAACTTTACCAAGCTTATTTATAAAATCAGCCGCAACTTTCTCAACATCTTTACTATGATTTTCCATAATACCCTTTTGAACGAGTGATTGAATATCCTCTGGAAGAAAGTTTTTTATAATACCCTTTTGAACGAGTAATTGAATGTCCTCCGGGCGATCAATCAGAAAATCCATTAAGGCTATATAATCATTCATGTAATGTGTACGGCCACGTTTCCCTTCAAACATGATGAGATTATAAAAGATAATTGGGGTTGTTTCATCTAATTTCAAGGTTGGAATTTCGAGGATTCCAGTTTTAAGGTCAAACTTTATGTCAAACAAGCGTTTGGTTGAGGCAGGTCTGAACTTGACTCCTGCACGATTGAGCTCTTGGATGGTGGGTGAAACTTGATTTACAGTTACAGATTTTGTTGGTTTTCTTGGCTCTAATGGTTGCATACAGATTAGAACCATCTCTAGAAGATGGATTGCTTGTCCTGGCTTCACTGCTTCCTCTATGGTGTCCTTATCCAGCAATTCGAACTCTGTTAAGAATTTTTGGGCAAGCTTCAGCATTGTAAGTTGTTCATAACGTTCTCCAAGACGGGATAGGTTGAACAATTGTTCAAGAAAGAAGAATGGAAGTTGATTATAAACCAATAATAAATCAAGCTTCATATCCGTCCATTCGCTACGAGAGATGCGATCAGTTTCTTCCCAATCTCCTAAATACAGTCTGAGAAATAACTCAAGAAGAAATATGCCATCTATTATCTTATCTTTCAAATCACTAAGGAAACCGTCCACTTCATCTGTTGAGCTCGAACATCCTTTAAGTTTCATATCCACTCGTTCACTAAAGCTCGAACATCCCTCAAGTTGCATATCCACTCGTTCAATAGAGCTCGAACATACCTCAAGTCGCATAATGTCTTTAAAAATTTTTTCTATGCTCACTGTGCTTCTTTTAGTACGAAAATCGAATAGATACATGAGTTTACGCGGCTTCAGCTCCTCGTACATCTCTAGCGTCCCGGCATCATTTCTGGGCATCTCGGCATCATTTCTTGGCCGGACTAAACAAATTACACGAAGCCCATATATTGGGAGAAAATTATGTATCTCATGCTTTTGGTTCAGATTCTCCTTGTAGTCTTTTCCCTCCTTTAACTTTTAGAGCGCCAAATTGCCCAAGATTCTTTAGAACTTCAAAACCTTGCCGGCGTTTTCTCTTGAGTGTATATAAGTATTTCCGCCTTTTACGTGATTTTGAGTCTTCAACTCAAAATAATTTCTTTATCACTCTAAAAACTGTTTTTTTCTCACTATATTCTCTTTATAATAATTTTGATTTTTCTCTAGAATTCTTAGTGGTGAAAATGGGGGTAGAGGAGGCACCTATTTATAGTTGGAGACATGTATATTCTCTTCCCATAAAGAGATATTCTTCAAGGCCATGCTTGGAATGAATGAATTCCACAAAATTTAATGGAATTCATTTGTAATTCTAATTTTTCATGCTTGGAATGCAAAAAAATAAAAAAAAATATTTGGATTCCATAAATTAAATTCCATATAATTCATTATACATTTACCAAATTTCATCAAAATAGGTGAAATTTACAAATGATTTTCTTATTTTTAAGGAATTCAATTTTGAAAGACCATAATATCCTAATTATAGTGTATATATTAAATTCTTATTTTCAAAAATTGTCACTTTTGAGAATAGCAATTCTTTAGTATTTTTTTAATTTGATTTATTTTAAGTAATTATTATAAACATGGTTATAATAAATATCATCATCATCATTATTATTGAATAATAATAATAATAATAATAATAATAATAACAACAACAACAACTTCTTATCATTAACTTTTTAATATAAAAATCTAAAACTTAATATTTTAATAAAAAATGAGTATTTTGATTAGTTATCACAAAATTATCGATAAATTTATTTAATTAAAATGCTTTGCAAATATTAGAAGTTTAATATTAATATATTTTAAATTAATAAAATTTTGATGGGAAATTGACTCAAATATCAATTCGGGATATTATTTATTATAATAGTTTACTAGTATGTTATAAACTTAATTTAATACTAAAAATGTATGCAGTTCATTTCATAAATATAGAATTGACTTGATGGCATGTAAATTATATCCAGTTTTTTTAATCTAATATTGAAGTTATTACTGAAAAATGTATCAAAATTGACATGGAGGATATTTTAAAAAATAACATAAAAATGAATCTTTTTATTCACTTATTCCAAATATAAAAATAAAAAATTTATTTTCAATTCTATATTTTGGTTATTTTATTTCAAGCATAACAATTCATTTACAAATGAATTCTATATGAAATTTATTTGTAAACGAATTCTACAATTTTAATTCTTTTATTCCAAACGGAACCTTTATTTTTCAATGTTTTTATTCCAATATGGATAAGGAGAAATCCCCAAAAGGAGATATTCTTTTGAAAATTTATTTTTCAATTTTGTTTTTTATTCCAACATGGACAAGGAAAAATCCCAAAAGGAGATATTTTTTAGAAATTTATTTTTCAATTTTTTTATTCCAATTTTATATCGGTATGCACAATTATTGGATCATGAAAGACTTCGTTTTTCTATTTAGAATTCATTTCCTTCATATCTTAGATCCATACCCAAATTGAAATACAAAATGTTTTTACTAAAGAATTTTGGAAAAAAGTATAAAAAAAGCTCCTCACATTTTCTCCAAGATACAAAAATATCTTTGGTCAATTTTGAGAATACTGATATGACATTGAAATAATTCCGACACATGACAAAACTTGCCATGTGAATACCATATTTGGCAAGCCAAGTTAACAATAAATCTTTAATACGTAATAGTGAAAAATATTTACTATATATCAATTAGAGATGAGCAAACAAAAATCAAATTTTTAGTTAATCGGAAAAATCGAATGGATTTTGAGTTAACTGAATTAAAATTTAATATTATAGTTTTTACTTTTAAAAATAGACTATTAATCGATTTTATATTTATTTTACATATAAATTTTTAATATGTTAATAATTTATAAATATTAGATTTATAATTTTCTTAAAATATACTTTTTTAGTGAATAAATATTGAAATTACTTTTTATTAAAAAATTTATTTATTATACATAAATAATGAGAATTTTATTGTTAATTTAAAGTAGAATATATTTAATTCATATGATTAATTATTAAAATTTTATTTTTCTTTAATCTTTATAATAGATGTTATATTTGATTTGTATTTTTCATTTTTAAAGCATTTTTCACAATCAAACTTCACATCTCTCCATTCGTTCAGTTTCTTCCCAATCTTCTAAATATAGTCTGAGAAATAACTTAATGAGAAAAATGACATATGGTATCATAATATCCAGTAACATAAAACAGGTTGGTATTGCAATTGAAACTATTGCACGGTAGGATTGTTGTGGGTCATCCCCATACATTTCTAAGTTCACTCGAGCATAAAAAGATCTCAATCTGGCCTCAAGTTGCAAGGTGCCATTACAAAGTAGTTTTATGCTTAAATTCGGGTTAATTACATGAACCAATGCTTTTAAAATTTATAAATAAATGATTACAATAAAATAATTTATAATTTAAAATTTATTAAAATTTTATTTTATTTCAATTAAAGTAAAAATAATTTAAAAATTAACATTTTATATTACCGAAATTATAGTTAAGCACACCATATATTATTTTCATATTATTTTGAAACCAATGAGCTTTACAAATATATTCTAATTAATTATTTATATATTTTTTTTATTTTTTTGTACGCGTCATCTTTCAATATTTATATAATAATATGACGTTATTTTCATCTGTTAGTTCAACTTATAAAATTGATTGATTTTAAAATGATGTAATAATTATTATATGTAGTGTATTTAAATGTCAATGTGGTGATATATAAAATTAATTTTTAAATTATTTTTATTTTAATTAAAATAAAATATAATTTTAATAATTTTTATATTATAAATTATTTTATTATAATTATTTAATTATAAATTTTAAACTTTGATATATATCTTACAGAAAAAAAGAATATGTCAACCTATATCGACATTTACTTACACAAGGGAGGAGAAATAAGTTATGGGATTGCTGATTTTCAATATGACATATCAAGTCCAAATGGCGTGATGAAAAGACTCAAACTTAAAAGTAAGCCAACTCTTGCTGAATTGATATATAAAATTCATGTTAAAGTTGAATTTAGGTATTAACGATATGATTTCAAGAATTATATATAAAAGTCCATTGTACAATTGAGGATCGTTATGTTGGACATCGGTGGATTTGGAAGATGATAGTGACATAGATACGATATATAAAAAATTAAGAGAATATGATGATTACACTATGGTTGAATTAATAATTATAGTGGCTGAAGGGGGGTTTGGAGCTAGTATGTCTACAATATATAGATTGGGCGAACAGGGTAGAAATGATATAATGCAAATGGAAAATATTGAGGCACGTCAACAAATTTTTATAAATGATGTTGGTCCAAATCAGCCCATGCATTCCATTAGTGCGCAAGATATTGAATTTTTATTGCAATCAAATTTTTGCCAGTTTGTTGGAGATGAAATACAAAATATCGATCAAAGCCTACAACGTCGATCAGTGTGTCATGGTGGAGAAACCGAACCTAGTCAGCCTACCCAGTCTTTAAGTCGACGTGATGGTGACTTACTTGTAAGAGAGGGCAATGTAAGATTTGTACATGGCTTTCTGCGTTGATTAGTTAGCCATGTGCCTAATGCAGCTAGGAAACAGCTTAAACATTCAGTTAGCCATATGCCTGATGCTTCAACGAGTTAGCCGAGGTAGCCTATTAGTTAGGTACCTGATGCTTATATGAGTCGGCCTAGATGGTCAGTGAGCCATGTTTATGATCATTGCATTAGTCAACCTAGACGTTTATTGAGCTGAAGGATTGGTGATTTTTTTAGTAAGTCCATATTTGGCAATAGATCAAGCAGGGTTGGTGATTTTTTTAGTAAGTCCATATTTGGCAATAGATGATAAGAGTTTTGTACAATCAGTTATTGCTAATGCACGTCAACCTAGTCGAACAAGACATTCTCCAAGTCGTCAGGATGGCAATTTACTCGGCAATTCCCTATTTGCCAACAGTCTAAACATATTCGTGAATGAGGGTCCTAGTGCAGATATTAGAGAAGATGTCATAAATGAACCTACACTAGATGTTGGTGATATGGATCATTTTGATTATGGGGGGTGAACAATAATTACCTTACACCTGATGATGATGCTCAGCCTACCACTACAAATTTGAGTGCAGATAGTGATTTCGAATTTATTAGCGGTAGGGAGTCTAATGATATGCAATATGTCAGTCCTTTAACGTCAGTCCATATGAGTGGGGAGTCAAATGAGATGATCATTAACTTTCCATCAGAACACTATATAGCTATTAATTTTGATACATTCCAAGTTAATATGTCCCAAAGAGTGCAATTTAATACTTGGGATGGATCCTCTGAGTTATCAATTGGTTTAGTTTTCAATAGCAAGGATGATGTTAAGTCATGTGTGAAAAATACTCAATAAGAAATGTTTACTTCAAAGTTGTGGAATTCAAGCCAAAATACTCAATTCTGAGGTGCGCAAAGGCAGATATTGGATGCAAATGGAGGTTAAAAGCAGCAAAAAAGGATAAAGGTCCTTTTTGGACTATCATAAGGTTCGAGGAACCACATTCATACCCTTCAGCTGGCAATCTTTCAAGGGATCACAGATAATTGGGATTCCAAATTATTTGCAATTGCGTCAGGGGGATGGTAAGTAAAAATCATACCCTTCCTATTGATGTGATAATTGCTAATTTTAAGGAGCGATTTCACTATAAAGTATCGTACTACAATGCATGGTATGCGAAGGTGAGCATGTTGGAGTCAATATTTAGCAATTATTTTGAATCATTTGAAAGATTACCAGGTTTTTTATATGCTTTGCAAAGTTATAATCTAGGAACTGTTTATGAGTTTGTGCTACAAGACACTCATATCTTGACCATAAAAGCAATTTCAGAGGATTTTTTGGAGTTTCAAACCAGCCATTGATGGTTTGAACCATTGTAAGTCAATGCTATTGATAAATGGCATGTAAAGCCCCAGGAATCGTCGATCTCATGAATAGTACTTTTCATGATGAATAGTGCCACCCAGGATCCACCGAGTGTATAAAAGTTTTTCTTCACCATTGAAAAATACTATTCATGATGATTTTGATGGTATAATTTGGATTAAAATTGAGGTCAAATAGGCCTCCAAAAGTTGAAAATAAAATAAATAACGGGACCGTTAGAGTTGACTAAAAATTTTGACTAGCTTAAAAATATTTCATGGACTTCATAAAATTATTTCGATTGCTTCAATTAACTAGAAATTATGTATATGAATTTTTGGAAGGGTAAAATAAATTTTTTGAAGACTTTGAAAATTCAGCTTTCAGATTGGTTAAAATGTGCATTCGAACTAAGTTTTATATCGAAACGATTTCGGATTGACACAAAATTTTAAGCATGGCCTAATTAATATTTTTAATAAGTTTTATTATAATTTTTATCAAAAATTGACAATTAAAAGTGTTTTAGCCAATTAAATGGTGACAAATAGTATTGGACATACTTAGAACTTAATTACTTTTATCCTAAAGTAGGTAAGCAACATTTATGAGGGAAAAAAGGAGACTTTATCTCCTAGTTTGGCTGGCCATCTCTTCTTATTTGCTGGCCATAGATTTCTCTTCTTATTCTTCCTTCATTTTCTTTGATTTTAAAGGCTTAACTCTTAAGATTTCCACCTCTAATCTCAACTAAATTATCTTTAATTGTTTACCTTCTTGAAACAGTCCTTTCCGATACGAAACTTAGCCGAAAACGGTAAGTTTTTTTTTACACCGAACAATCCGAGACACTTTAAATACCTTTACATTAAATTCTAAATCATTCGACAATCTTGTAAACAATTAAAATATATACAAAGTAACTTCATGCTAAAAACTTACACTGAACAGTCATCCATCAATAATCATAAATACAATCAAAATACAGTTCAATCTTTTGCCTTAATGGTTTAAGTATATACATGCCAAAATACAACTAAGTACTAATTCTTCTCTTTCGATCTGGCTCTACTGTGTACTATACTGCAGCAATACTTCGTAACCTGCACGCAGTAAACACTACATGCTGAGCACTAGATATGCCCAGTGGTGACTACTAATCCAAGAATTTCCCAAGTAAAGCATAATTACATAGATTATACTACTCTTATATTTTTTTTCATTAAACGTTTTCTTTTACTTCAGTCAATACTAGCATTATTATTAATTCATACTTTTGTAATCATTATTTTTTGGTTTTTCAATCTTTCAGCTTTACTGTACACTAACCTTTTAAGCAAATCAATATTAGATTTACTTTTACCTTTACGTTATTCTTTACTATAACTTTCATCTTATCTTTTTAGCCACTGTGATATAATTACCATTTCATTTAGCAATGTATAATGATAGTCATGTTTTTAAGGATATCAATCTAGACTATTTTATTTCTCAATACACTTCTTGATATATATATATTCTTTTATTTTTCTTTAACTTTTAACTAATACATACGTTATTATTTAAAAAGGCTTTTAAGTTTTAATTGCAAAGTGATACCGCTATTTTAGAACGTTTTACAACCAAATCTCTATTTCATTCTTTATACATATACTTATATTTAACTATTTGTCTAGAACTTATGTCTTTACTTTTTCCTCATTGAACAATATATCATTTTACTTTGTATTTGACTTATTCTTTTAAAAATACACTATTTAAATTGTGAATTAATTAGAGTTTTCGTCTTTGTGAATAGTAACCGTATTTGTGAATAGCAATTGTATACGTAACCATATACGTGAATAGTAACTATATATGTAAATAGTAACCATATACTTAAACAGTACCCATGACTTAATCTTCATTTATTATTTTATTATGATAAAGCCTTTCTTTCTCTTTTTCCTTATTATTCACACTTCTTGGAAAAATTTTACATATTTATTTCAATTTTGCATTTTCTTCCAAACGAAACATTTTTCGTTATAACCTTTTTATATTCAATGCATTTAAACAATATTGATTTAGTCATTACAATGCGCCCCTAATGCAATATAACAGAATTCTCAAAAAGGATACTCGGAACTGGACTCAAAGGTCCCACTGAGAAAGAAGTGATCCCCAAGGGACCATTTCTAAAAAATATTTCACTTTCACTTTCACTTTTACTGAAAATACTAAAGCCATTTAGATCAAAGATCCTACCCATATCAAAGCAAGTCGTCATGACTTGCACCGCGGTACAGAGGTGTCCCTATGGCTAGCCAATTATAACCTAAACAAGAATATCATCACATGCTTATCGTTCAGGGCAAATTAATCAATTATATTTGAAATAATTTTTAAAATCTAAAAATCTTTTATTTATTTCTTTTTATTTATTGGTACACTGTATTTCTGATCAAACACATTCTTTTAGTGCTTTTGACTATTCAATAACTTTTTGTCTTTTCTTTCACTTTATCTTTTCAAATCACTTTTGTAAATTATTCTTCGATAATTCACTCAGGTACTTGGGACTTTGCAATCTTTTATACAAATTATAAATTATGAATTATGGTATTATAATTCACAATTCTCTTTTATTCTTTTTGTATAATTCTTTGCGCATTATTCTCTAATAATTCAATGATAAACTTTTTACGATTTTTCCTTTTCTTCTTCTGTCTAAACTTTTCAATCATTCACTATGCTAATTTAAATTTTATCGGTGAATTATGTTATAATAATTCACTCTTTTAATACTTTTTATTGACTAAATTATTTTAGTCATGCATTATTTTATAGCTTTTTATGCCATTATGAATTCTATTAGTATAATTCATTATTTTAAATTTCGAAAATGCATAATTTGACTTTTTCATTTCTTTTTATACTAAAGTAATTTACTTTATGTTCGTTAATAATTACGTACTTATTTATTATATTATTTCTTAATAATTCAATACTTTAATTAAATATAATCAATAATTTATTTCGAAATTATTCTAATAAAGCATAAAAATTTCATAAAAATTCGTGTACACATTATTTTATACTTTTCATCATTTTCACTCATTGTATGAATTATTTACTAATAATTTATTATTCTTATTATTTTCATGACTTAATTATTATTTCGAAAAATTTATCGGTTAACTTTTTATTTCATTTTCATTAACTATAATTTAATTTCATATAAAATTCACCTTTTTCAACATTTTTGCACAATTATTCACTAATAATTCAATTAATTTCAATACACATATTAACATTAAAATTTTAATAAAATTTTAATAATTTCAATAAAATTTATTTATGCATTATTTATTATTTAGCATCATTTTTCACTAAAATAATCAATTATTTCCCACTATTTCACTATTTTCACTATAAACATAATCAATATATAGGTTTTAAAATTCCAAAATAAATTTCAATAATTCAATAAAATTTTATGGGCACCATTTATCATCTCTACACTTAATTTAGGCTAACATATATTATTTTCATCATCAATTAACAACTTTACCCATTTTTAACCTAATTACATAAATGAAATTAATTCAAAATAAAAGGGAAATCAAAGGATTTTGTAGTCACTTACTTTTCTCAATGTATAATCTTCCCTTAAACTTCCTTTTGTTCACTTGAAATCTTAAAAATCACTATCCAATAAAAACTTCAATCCTTGGCTGAAATTTCTACCTCAAAATTCACCAAGATAACAATAATTTCAGCTTAATACAACCTTAAAAATATACTCTAGGCACCTAAATCTAGCTATAGGTGCCTTAAAATTAAATTAAAAATTAAGATTTCACTTACCTAAAATTGACCTCCATGCCTTAAACACTAATTTTCCTTGGCTTTTCTCCCTTAAATCTTTGGTTTGAGATTAGATCCAGCAACTAGAAAGGCTGGAGAACATTGTTGGTGTTTGGATCAAAGTGAAAAGATGAAGAACAAATGAAGAAATTTGAGAAAATAAAGAAGAAATTGAGGTTAGCCATAAGAAGAGGAAAATCAGATGCTGGAACCTGGGAGTCTTTGGAAAATTTGAGCATTTCCTTCCCTTATATATGCTCTCTTACTTGGGCTTGGGCTTGGTTATGTTTAATGGGCTTTGATTAATTAATCAAGCCCATTAACTACTCCATAGCATATTTAATTTATTTCTTTTACTTTTCAATTTCAAATTATTTCAAAAATAATTTCATAATTTTTATCACCCCAAAAATAGGTTGCACCCAAATTTTTGGCTCAATCAGAGTCCATTTTTGGTCCGGTTCAATTAAATAGATCCGATCCAAAAATATCGGTATTACAGAAAATTTTACTTGTTGCATCCAAAATAATCTTCATAAAATTTTAGGCTTAACTGAAAATTTCTATAATTTTTGAGGATCATTTACTATTTATAAAGCCCTGATCAAATTGTAGTTGATCGATTACTATTTAAACCCAAATCATTATTTTTCTCTTACTTATAGAGGTCAAATATCCTTAAAAATACTTCTAAAATTCTAAAAAATATTCAATAGATTTCATGAATATTTTTGAGTCATTCGGAGACTATTTTTCGGTTTGATGCATTTTTACCAGTCCGATATTTTAATTTTCAAAGTTACCGTAACATTAATTTTTTTATTACCATATGATTCTACATCACATTTAATGTAGATCTAAAAAATATGATAATTTTTAAAGATCATTTGTTATTTTTAAAGTCCCAGATAGGCTCTCAGTTAACACAAGCATCCTTTTAACTTGAATCGTGATTTTTTCCTTTTTTTGACTTTTAATTGTCAATTTGATCTCATTTTCAGTCCAAATTATATCTTTGAACTCCAGCTAACTTGCTCTTTCCAATGGTCCAATAAAATATTTTTCAACTCAAGGAGATACTATTCACCCCGATGTCACCATTCACTTTCGAAAAGTACTATTCACGGCTGATCCGGTGTTGAGGCCATTACAATTCTCCCCTACTAAAACAAATTTCGTTCTCGAAATTTACTTATCTCAAAGAGTAGAGGATACCATACTGTCACCTTCATTTCCATTTGATGGTTCCAAAAATATCTTTGCCAATGGAACTCACTTACGTTCAAAACTAACCAATTTTACTACCAAAAATCTTTATCAGTTTTTTTTTTATAAATCATAACATCCTGAGTACAGATTTCTTTTTTATCGTGAATCAAATCGAGACTTACTGACTTATTTACACTTCATTAAGTTCAGTATAAAGGATTTGACATTTTCTTTCTGACATTGTCTCAACAAGAGTCGGATTCTACTATAGATAACCACTTTTCACAGTACATTTAACTATACTTCTTCTTTCAATATCTGAATTATCTACTCTGACTGATCATTAATCAAGGGTGAATCATTATGTCAATACAGAGATTATTACCAATCTTCTATATAATATCTTTCCTCTATGATGCTTAAACAATTCAATAACAGATTCTCTAATCACATCGCTCCATTTTCCAAATAAATATCATTATAAGTCAAAGAAATTCCCAAATAAGTCTAATGCTCTGCTTCCATGCGTTGACATATTTAATATTTACTTACATCTGTCACATTACACTTTCAATCTGACTTTCAAAACTAAGCTTTTAATCCTGGTACATAAATAACCTCCAGAATGCAAGATATTACCATCTCGGTGGACCTCAGTAAGAATCTTTCGATGTATTCACAATGACTACTGCACAAACATTCTCTTTCAGAACCATTGTTCTCACTCGATGTACAACATTTGTTCCACTCAGATTCTAACTAATAATACCCCATCTAGAGCCAACTTAACTTGCCCTCACGGCTTGAAAAACTAAGAACATTATCATTAATCATGCATACTCATTCTTCAGTCTTACATATATAAGTACACTTACATTACCTAAGTACTCACTATACTTCTTCAACGTCTGAAAATATGTCAGATAGTGACCACTAATATGGATCCCAACAAATGAATGATCCTTTCCATTGATTCATCAAGAGAGTCAGGGTACTAACAAATTTAATTGACATGACCAATAACTTACAATGGCCAAAATAGAAAACGGAAAATAATCTTAAACACACTATTTCTTATCTCATTCTTAGGTTATCTCTATGCTCATCATATCTCCTGTCAGTTTTATCCTAGCAAGTGGGGCCTATACATATGGTATAATGCATATCAGATGCTGTCAAACAATATGAAATGTTATGCAATGAATTTATGTTCTCATGTATATAGGTAGAATATTATTATGTATTCTCGTATGATGTAAATATCATAACCCATCCCACTACTATCAAAGATACAATCAAATCCCCACTCCTATAAGGAAATCACTGATAGGTATATAGAGCATCTTAAACAACCTTAACTTATAATCATAATAACCTACTCAAAAACATTCTTAAACCATGACATTCCAGTCAAGGTATCTCTTTGTCATGTGAAATTTAAATGTACTCAATATACAATTCCATTCTAAATTTTCTGCACACTCATTGTTTTGCTCCTCTTCAACTGTTTCTCATCCAGATAGACACTTAAACTATCACATTTATACTCAATTTCAGTTAACTCTTCATTTCCTTGTTTTGACTTCCATGAGATCTCAAACAGCAATACCTCCATTTTCACTCACTACCATCTTTACTGTACAGAATTAATCTTTTCACACTTAACAATCTTAGTCAAATATCAACTTTTCACTTTAAAACAGGTAGGGGAGCAAGTACACCTCAGACTACTTATCGTTTATCCATTTATGATTGGCATGTATATACAAACAAACCTATAGCTTAACCTTATCCCACTCCGATCTTAGAACCGCTTAAATCTTTGCTTTGATACAACTAAATGTCACACCCTTCTTGAAATAGTCCTTTTCGATGCGAAACTTAACCGAAAACGGTAAGTTTTTTTACACCTAACAATCCGAGACACTTTAAATATCTTTACATTAAATTCCGAATCATTCGACAATCTTGTAAACAATTAAAATATATACAAAGTAACTTCATGCTAAAAACTTACACTGAACACTCATCCATCAATAATCATAAATACAATCAAAATACAGTTCAATCTTTTACCTTAATAGTTTAAGTATATACATGCCAAAATACAACTAAGTACTAATTCTTCTCTTTCGATCTGGCTCTACCGTGTACTATGCTCCAGCAATACATCGTAACCTGCACGCAGTAAACACTACGTGCTGAGCACTAGATATGCCCAGTGGTGACTACTAATCCAAGAATTTCCCAAGTAACACATAATTACATAGATTATGCTACTCTTATATTTTTTTCATTAAACGTTTTCTTTTACTTCAGTCAATACTAGCATTATTATTAATTCATACTTTTGTAATCATTATTTTTTGGTTTTTCAATCTTTCAGCTTTACTGTACACTAACCTTTTAGGCAAATCAATATTAGATTTACTTTTACCTTTACGTTATTCTTTACTATAACTTTCGTCTTATTTTTTTAGCCACTGTGATATAATTACAATTTCATTTAGTAATGTATAACGGTAGTTATGTTTTTAAGGATATCAATCTAGACTATTTTATTTCTCAATACACTTCTTGATATATATATTCTTTTATTTTTCTTTAACTTTTAACTAATACATACGTTATTATTTAAAAAGGCTTTTAAGTTTTAATTGCAAAGTGATACCGCTATTTTAGAACGTTTTGCAGCCAAATCTCTATTTCATTCTTTATACATATACTTATATTTAACTATTTGTCTATAACTTATGTCTTTACTTTTTCCTCATTGAACAATATATCATTTTACTTTGTATTTGACTTGTTCTCTTAAAAATACACTATTTAAATTGTGAATTAATTAGAGTTTCCGTCTTTGTGAATAGTAACCGTGTTTGTGAATAGCAATCATATACGTAACCATATACGTGAATAGTAATTATATATGTAAATAGTAACCGTATACGTAAACAGTACCCATGACTTAATCTTCATTTATTATTTTATTCTGATAAAATCTTTCTTTCTCTTTTTCCTTATTATTCACACTTTTTGAAAAAATTTTACATATTTATTTTAATTTTGCATTTTCTTCCAAACGAAACATTTTTCGTTATAACCTTTTTATATTCAATGCATTTAAACAATATTGATTTAGTCATTACAATGCGCGCCTAGTGCAATATAACAGAATTCTCAAAAAGGATACTCGGGACTGGACCCAAAGGTCCCACTGAGAAAGAAGTGATCCCCAAGGGACCATTTCTCAAAAACATTTCACTTTCACTGAAAACACTGAAGTCATGGAGATCAAAGATCCTACCCATAGCAAAACAAGTCGCCATGACTTGCACCGCGGTACAGAGGTGTCCCTATGGCTAGCCAATTATATCCTAAACAAGAATATCATCACCTGCTTATCGCTAAGGGCGAATTAATCAATTATATTTGAAATAATTTTTAAAATGTAAAAATCTTTAATTTATTTCTTTTATTTCTTGGTACACTGTATTTCTGATCAAACACACTCTTTTAGTGCTTTTGACTATTCAATAACTTTTTGTCTTTTCTTTCACTTTATCTTTTCAAATCACTTTTGTGAATTATTCTTCGATAATTCACTCAGGTACTTGGAACTTTGCAGTCTTTTATACAAATTATAAATTATGAATTATGGTATTATAATTCACAATTCTCTTTTATTCTTTTTGTATAATTTTTTGCGCATTATTCTCTAATAATTCAATGATAGACTTTTTACGATTTTCCCTTTTCTTCTTCTGTCTAAACTTTTCAATCATTCACTATGCTAATTTAAATTTCGTCGGCGAATTATGTTATAATAATTCACTCTTTTAATACTTTTTATTGACTAATTTATTTTAAGTCATGTATTATTTTACAGCTTTTTACGCCATTATGAATTCTATTAGTATAATTCATTATTTTATGTTTCAAAAATGCATAATTTAACTTTTTCATTTCTTTTTATACTGAAGTAATTTACTTTGTATTCGTTAATAATTACGTACTTATTTATTGAATTATTTATTAATAATTCAATACTTTAATTAAATATAATCAATAATTTATTTCGAAATTATTCTAATAAAGCATAAAAATTTTATAAAAATTCGTGTACACATTATTTTATATTTTTCATCATTTTCACTCATTGTATGAATTATTTACTAATAATTCATTATTCTTATTATTTTCATGACTTAATTATTATTTCGAAAAATTTATCGGTTAACTTTTTATTTCATTTTCATTAACTATAATTTAATTTCATATAATATTCACCTTTTTTAATATTTTTGCACAATTATTCACTAATAATTCAATTAATTTCAATACACATATTAACATTAAAATTTCAATAAAATTTCAATAAATCTCAATAAAATTTATTTATGCATTATTTATTATTTAGCATCATTTTTCACTAAAATAATCAATTATTTCCCACTATTTCACTATTTTTACTATAAACATAATCAATATATAGGTTTTAAAATTCCAAAATAAATTTCAATAATTCAATAAAATTTTATGGGCACCATTTATCATCTCTACACTTAATTTAGGCTAACATATATTATTTTCATCATCAATTAACAACTTTACCCATTTTTAACCTAATTACATAAATTAAATTAATTCAAAATAAAAGAAAAATCAAAGGATTTTGTAGTCACTTACTTTTCTCCATGTATAATCTTCCCTTAAACTTCCTTTTGTTCACTTGAAATCATAAAAATCATTATCCAATAAAAACTTCAATCCTTGGCTGAAATTTCTACCTCAAAATTCACCAAGATAACAATAATTTCAGCTTAATACAACCTTAAAAATATACTTCAGGCACCTAAATCTAGCTATAGGTGCCTTAAAATTAAATTAAAAATTAAGATTTCACTTACCTAAAATTGACCTCCATGCCTTAAACACTAATTTTCCTTGGCTTTTCTCCCTTAAATCTTTGGTTTGATATTAGATCCAACAACTAGAAAGGCTGGAGAACATTGTTGGTGTTTGGATCAAAGTGAAAAGATGAAGAACAAATGAAGAAATTTGAGAAAATGAAGAAGAAATTGAGGTTAGCCATAAGAAGACAAAAATCAGATGCTGGAACGTGGGAGTCTCTGGAAAATTTGAGAATTTCCTTCCCTTATATATATGCTCTCCTACTTGGGCTTGGGCTTGGTTATGTTTAATGGGCTTTGATTAATTAATCAAGTCCATTAACTTCTCTATAGCATATTTAATTTATTTCCTTCACTTTTTAATTTTAAATTACTTCAAAAATAATTTCATAATTTTTATCACCCCGAAAATAGGTTGCACCCAAATTTTTGGCTCAATCGGAGTTCATTTTTGGTCCGGTTCAATTAAATCGGTCCGATCCAAAAATATCGGTATTACAGAAAATTTTTCTTTTTGCATCCAAAATAATCTTCATAAAATTTTAGGCTTAACTGAAAATTTCTACAATTTTTGAGGATCATTTACTATTTTTAAATCCCCGATCAAATTGTAGTTGATCGATTACTATTTAAACGGAAATCATTATTTTTCTCTTACTTATAGATGTCAAATATCCTTAAAAATATGTCTAAAATTCTCAAAATATATTCAATAGACTTCATAAATATTTTTGATTCATTCGGAGACTATTTTTTGGTCTGATGCATTTTTACCAGTCCGATATTTCAATTTTCAAAGTTACCATAACATTAATTTATTTTTATTACCATATGATTCTACATCACATTTAATATAGATCTGAAAAATATGGTAATTTTTAAAGATCATTTGTTATTTTTAAAGTCCTAGATAAGCTTTCAGTTAACACAAGCATCCTTTTAACTTGAACCGTGATTTTTTCCTTATTTTTAACTTTTAATTATCCATTTGATCCAATTTTCAGTCCAAATTATATCTTTGGACTCCAGCTAACTTTCTCTTTCTAATGGTCCAATAAAATATTTTTTGACTTAGGGAGATACTATTCACCCCGGTGTTACTATTTACTTTCGAAAAGTACTATTCACGGCTGATCCAGTGTTGAGATCATTACAATCTTTGATTGCCTATAATGGTGATAGAAGCTGGAATTAACCCATTTTTTCAAGTGCATGTTTTGGTAAGTTTAGAAAAAATTGAGTTTTACTTGATAATTTGATTAATTAAGTGTTGGTTATGATATTGTATGTATTATTTGGAATAAAATTATTTGAAATCATTGTGAATTTGGGCATGAAAATTCTACCATTTAGGAAATCAAGATGAGAAAAATCAAGCAAACAAGGATAAAGGCAAATAAAAAATTATTGAGTGATTTGGAGTAAGATTTGGTAAGTGAACAACTCAAAACTCTTTAATTTTACATATATGTTGTATATATAATTAGGAAAAATATTTATCTTAATTATGAATTAATTGTGAAATTGAACTTAGAATTGAGAAATTAGAAGCCAAATTAATCGAATTGTGGTATTTAATTAAATTTTAGATATGGCTAAATTAAGGGGAAAATTTGGCCACATTAAAAATATTATGGTCCAAAATATAATTTTACGGATTAAATTAAAATAATTGAAAAGTATGTGATTATATATTTATTGTGATTAAATTGAATAAAAAATATAATTTTAAGGAAAATTGACATAATATAATTTAATAGAGATTTTGGAGAACTGTGTATGTATGTAAGAATTAAATTGGAATAAATGCATAATAGAATATAACTAAATCATATGACGTGCAAGGAGCATGTATTAGAGAATAAAATAATAAATAAAATAAATAAACGAAATAATTATATTTGAACTGAATGTTCTTAATTGAAAAAACTGATATTTCTAAAATACTGACGCTATTTTTAATAATATATGTTAATTATTATCATAAATTGGTAATGATGCATTGTTATAAACTATGTTAAATTAAAATTATAATTTGCCCTTAGTATTAGATGTAAAATCAGAAATTAGAATGTATATGGCTAGTCATAGGGACATTACTCTAACTGTGATAGCATGTCACGGCGACTTGTATAGTGTTAACCTTGATATGATTTCATGACTGTATTGAAGTATTTGAGGAAAAAAATAAAAAGAGAAAAAGAATATATGTGTAATTGATACTACCGGAGTACTAAAATCCACATGGTCCATTGTTTCACTCATTCTATTCAGTTATATATTTCCATGGTATACTAAGGGCAAAAGCGTAAAAACACTGTTTAGGAAAAAAACATAAGAATACTATAGAGGCAAAAGCGTAGAAATACTACTTGGAAAAAAACATAAAAATTCTGTAGAGGCAAAAGCGTAAAAATACTATTTGGGTAAAAACATAAAAATATTGTAGAGGCAAAAGCGTAGAAATACAGTTTAGGCAAAAACATAAAAATACTATAGAGGCAAAAGCGTAGAAATACTGTTTGGGCAAAAATATAAAAATACCGTAGAGGCAAAAGCATATAAATAATATTTGGGCAAAAAACATAAAAAATACTGTAGAGGTAAAAGCATAAAAATACTAAAATATAAAAAAAAATATAAAAGAACAGATAAACAAATACATTAAGACAAAAGTGCATTTCTAAAACTTTAGGGACTAAAGTAAAAATTTATCCCTATAGTGTGAAATCAGAATATAAAGTGATGAAAATTTGAGAATAAAACTTGAAAAGTTATAATTGAGAATAAATTTTTCAAGAAAGGGCAAAATAATAATTTTGTCAATAAAAGTGAAATTTATAATTTAATAAAAAAATTTGTAAAATAGTGGATTTACCTGACGAATAATCGAAAAAATATAATAACGAAGTGTAATTATGAATAACACATGAATGAATTGCAGTAAAATTTTGGGGTTTAAGTTTTATGTTCACCACTAAGTACTTTTGTACTTAGTGTGCAATTTTGTACTGTACGCAGGAGACAGAAACTGAATTTGTACTAGAAAGAAATCAATGCAAGAAGAATCCAACATTTTATGTTTTTTTAGTTGACATATACATATGAAAAATGCTTAGTAGGACGGCATGGCTAGTTTTTTTGGGACTGTATATAGTTTTAGACTTGTATATATATGTCATACATTGTAAATAAGTTTGATGAGATAAGCAAAAGAATTTTATTGTATATATGTATGTTTATATATGCCATTATAGAAATGACCGCTGTTCTATATTGGTTGATCTTGTGGCGTTTATATATATTGTTAGAAGTTGGGTTGGATGCTTGTGATTATTTGGGAGTATTTTTTAGCTTTTGCAGGAAGGCAGAATTTGGATTTCAGCTGTTATGCTGCCTAAATTTTTGTAAATTAAATAATAAGATATTTTAAAATATGGGATCCACGAATTAATAGTTTAGAATTTAAATATTATAAAGAGGGATAATTTAATAATTTATAGACTACTGTAATATATTATGACATCGAAATTGAACCAATGTTCGATTATCGAGTATTACATTTAGTGATATCAGAGCTGGTTTAAGCAGTCCTAAGATCAAAGAAATGAGGAGTTAAATTTAATTAAGTGATTAAGTACTTAATTTATGTACATGTCATGAACTGAGGTGGTTTGATTTTAAGGTGATTTTATTGGAAATGAAATTTCCACTGCCATTTCCACTAAACACCGATGCGGAAATGAAACAGCCAACCGTAATTCCCCCAAATAATTAGAAAAATATCCCAAAAATTTAAACACTTTTCCCAAAAATATTATTTATAAAAAAGTCCTATAAGTAGTCTCCAGTTAATATTAAATTAATTGACCTGATTAAGCAAGTTAATTAGATAAAATAAAAGATTAAAATGTCAATGGCGTCACATGCCATTACGAAATCAAGTTGCGTCATCTTATGAAAAAGAAAAAGATAATAAATAACAAAGACTCCTCGTAGACTTTTCCATTTCTCTCTTTATTTTAGTGTTTAAACACTTGCCTATTTTTAATTAATTAAATAGTTGACTTGTGTTATAGAAAAACACATTTTGAGCTCTAAATTTTAACGTTTTCTAAAAGCTGATATTTACCTCTTTACTTTTCGGATCATTCACTAGATCCAATTTAGACGGTCCTTATAGAATTAAAACACACCATTTGTTAATATCACATGAAATCAAATTAAAGTGATTGTGAAATTCATCAAAACATAAAATGGTATTTTAAAAGATAATGCTAAAGCTAGCTGCACCAGCAACAAGATACAGGGCCAACAGCAGGAAAACATAACCTGCACAACTTAAGAAAAGCCCCTAATTCCAAAAGGATCTTGGCAAACATATAAACCCAAACAGCTACAATTACCAATTAACTAGAAAATATTGAATTATATAATCCTTACATTAAAAGTTATTTTTTTTTATTTCTATTTCAATTTTATTACGTTGCTTCTCGATGTGTATTATCACTTGTTGGAAAGTCCATAATTTAAGTAGCATGTGCCATATTAAAACAATATTTTAATAGAGCTTTTTTGGTTCCAACAAAAATAACTTTTCATACAAATATTATAAAATTGAGGTATTCATTTTAGTAACTAGGGCATAAATCTAATCCGGTGCAATTAACCATTTAAATGAACAGAATGACCTGAATTATTACAAGAGAAATGAATAGAAAGACAATTATTGCAAGTGACATGAATTTATTACAAGAGACATGATAGAAAGACAATTATTGCAAGAGACATATATAGAAAGAAAAATCAAGTAATTAACTAAACTACTTAAAGGATAGAACACACAGCTTGTATGACAGTGAGAATAAGCAAAATAGTAGCTCCAACAATAGAGATGGACACCCATGGATTATTGCGATATTGTTGAGCTATGGACGATTTCCACCTAAAAACAACATTTGCATGCAGCTTGCTCCAAGGAGTTTGGCAATATTCATTTAGATCTTCAATAAGAGAAGCGTAATAGAAATCACCTCTTGTCGTCATAACTTTACCAAGCTTATTTATAAAATCAGCCGCAACTTTCTCAACATCTTTACTATGATTTTCCATAATACCCTTTTGAACGAGTGATTGAATATCCTCTGGAAGAAAGTTTTTTATAATACCCTTTTGAACGAGTAATTGAATGTCCTCCGGGCGATCAATCAGAAAATCCATTAAGGCTATATAATCATTCATGTAATGTGTACGGCCACGTTTCCCTTCAAACATGATGAGATTATAAAAGATAATTGGGGTTGTTTCATCTAATTTCAAGGTTGGAATTTCGAGGATTCCAGTTTTAAGGTCAAACTTTATGTCAAACAAGCGTTTGGTTGAGGCAGGTCTGAACTTGACTCCTGCACGATTGAGCTCTTGGATGGTGGGTGAAACTTGATTTACAGTTACAGATTTTGTTGGTTTTCTTGGCTCTAATGGTTGCATACAGATTAGAACCATCTCTAGAAGATGGATTGCTTGTCCTGGCTTCACTGCTTCCTCTATGGTGTCCTTATCCAGCAATTCGAACTCTGTTAAGAATTTTTGGGCAAGCTTCAGCATTGTAAGTTGTTCATAACGTTCTCCAAGACGGGATAGGTTGAACAATTGGTCAAGAAAGAAGAATGGAAGTTGATTATAAACCAATAATAAATCAAGCTTCATATCCGTCCATTCGCTACGAGAGATGCGATCAGTTTCTTCCCAATCTCCTAAATACAGTCTCAGAAATAACTCAAGAAGAAATATGCCATCTATTATCCTATCTTTCAAATCACTAAGGTAACCGTCCACTTCATCAGTAGAGCTCGAACATCCCTCAAGTTGCTTATCCACTTTTTCAATAGAGCTCGAACATCCCTCATGTTGCATAGTGTCCATAAAAATTTGTTCTATGCTCACTTCGCTTCTTTTAGTACGAAAATCGAATAGATACACGAGTTTACGCTGCTTCAGCTCCTCGTACATTCCTAGCATCTCGGGATCATTTCTGGGCCGGACTAAACAAATTACACGAGGCCTATATCTTGGGAGAAAATTATGTATCTCATGGGTTTGGTTCAGATTCTCCTTGTAGTCTTTTCCCTCTTTTAACGCCTTATCCATCATCACTATATATTCCCTGCAACATATCAACAAAAAAAAATTATTTCAATTAAAAACGAACTGATTACCACTAATTCTTATTTCATTTTAAATATAGAAACTTTGATGGTGAAAGTTGAATTTATACAACTAGTTACAGATTATATATATTTCTAAAATTAGTTTTTTTATCAATAAATTCGTTTATATAATTATAAAAAAATGAATAAATGATACTCTAATGGCCATTCAACATATAACAGAATAACAGTAGAAAATTCTTACTTGACTTTTGAAGTATCATCTCCTGCCATAAATCAGCTACTAGCTATGACCAATCACTGCTAAATCAAAGCTCTAAATAGGAGAGAAACCATAAACTTATTACCGTGCAATCGAACAATTTAAGAGTACTAAAGGAACTACTTGTCACTTCTCTCTTAGTCCAAAGAACCACGAGATGAAAGATGCTGCATGTATAAGAAAAGCAAACAAATTTCCAAAAAAAAAAAATGAATATTTACCTCGAATCTTGCCTCCAAATTGATTTTCACAACTTTTAGAGCGCCAAATTGCCCAAGATTCTTTAGAACTTCAAAACTTTGCCGGCGTTTTCTCGAGTTTATATAAGTATTTCCGCCTTTTACTTGATTTTGAGTCTTCAACTCAAAATTATTTCTTTATCACTCTAAAAACTGTTATTTTCTCACTATATTTTCTCTTTATAATAATTTTGATTTTTCTCTAGAATTCTTAGTGGTGAAAATGGGGGTAGAGGAGGCACCTATTTATAGTTGGAGACATGTATATTCTCTTCCCAAAAAGAGATATTCTTCAAGGCCATGCTTGGAATGAATGAATTCCACAAAATTTAATGGAATTCATTTGTAATTCTAATTTTTCATGCTTGGAATGCAAAAAAAAAAAAAATATTGGATTTCATAAATTAAATTTCATATAATTCATTATACATTTACCAAATTTCATCAAAATAGGTGAAATTTGCAAATGATTTTCTTATTTTGAAAGACCATAATATCCTAATTATAGTGTATATATTAAATTGTTATTTTCAAAAATTTTGTCACTTTTGAGAATAGCAATTCTTTAGTATTTTTTTAAATTTGATTTATTTTAAGTAATTATTATAAACATGGTTATAATAAATATCATCATCATCATCATTATTATTGAATAATAATAATAATAATAATAATAATAATAATAATAATAATAACAACAACAACAACTTCTTGTTATTAACTTTTTAATATAAAAATCTAAAATTTAATATTTTAATAAAAAATGAGTATTTTGATTAGTTATAACAAAATTATCGATAAATTTATTTAATTAAAATGCTTTGCAAATATTAGAAGTTTAATATTAAATTAATAAAATTTTGATGGTAAATTGACTCAAATATCAATACGGAATATTATTTATTATAATAGTTTACTAGTATGTTATAAACTTAATTTAATACTAAAAATATATGCAGTTCATTTCATAAATATAGAATTGACTTGATGGAATGTGAATTATATGTAGTTTTTCGTATCTATTATTGAAGTTATTATTGAAAAATGTATCAAAATGGACATGGAGGATATTTTAAAAAATAACATAAAAATGAATCTTTTTATTCACTTATTCCAAATATAAAAATAAAAAATTTATTTTCAATTCTATATGTTGGTTATTTTATTTTAAGCATAATAATTTATTTACAAGTGAATTCTATATGGAATTCATTTGTAAACAAATTCTACAATTTTAATTATTTTATTCGAAATGGAGCCTTTATTTTTCAATTTTTTTTATTCCAATATGGATAAGGAGAAATCCCCAAAAGGAGATATTCTTTGAAAATTTATTTTTCAATTTTTTTTATTCCAATATGAACAAGGAGAAATCCCAAAAGGAGATATTTTTTAGAAATTTATTTTTCAATTTTTTTATTCCAATTTTATATCGGTATGCACAATTATTGGATCATGAAAGACTTCGTTTTTTATTTAGAATTCATTTCCTTCCTATCTTAGATCCATACCCAAATTGAAATACAAAATGTTTTTACTAAAGAATTTTGGAAAAAAGTATAAAAAAAGCTCCTCACATTTTCTCCAAGATACAAAAATATCTTTCGTCAATTTTGAGATGTAAAACTGATATGACATTGAAATAATTCCGACACATGACAAAACTTGCCATGTGAATACCATATTTGGCAAGCCAAGTTAACAATAAATCTTTAATACGAAAAAGTGAAAAATATTTAATATTATAGTTTTTATTTTTTAAAAATAGACTATTAATCGATTTATATTTATTTTACATATAAATTTTTTAATATTTTAATAATTTATAAATATTAGATTTATAATTTTCTTATAATATACTTTTTTAGTGAATAAATATTGAAATTATCTTTTTATTAAAAAATTTTATTTATTATACATAAATAATCAGAATTTTATTGTTAGTTTAAAGTTGAATATATTTAATTCATATGATTGATTATTAAAAGTTTATTTTTCTTTAATCTTTATAATAGATGTTATATTTGATTTGTATTTTGCATTTTTAAAGCATTTTCCACATCAA